>JANHGB010066148.1:0-35324 GCA_026283785.1 Coracopsis vasa | reverse complement strand
AAGGTTATCAGGTTGGTCAAGTATGACTTCCCCTTTGCCTATCCCTTCGTGAACCTATTCAGTCATCATCTGACTGCCCTTCCCTGAAGCAGAGTCATGTATTGCAGTCTCCAGTGGCAGAACTGCGCTAGTAGAATTGTGTTGTCCCTCCATTTCTCAATATAAAACAGGCAGAATGCAACAGGCAGATGAAATCCTGTGAGCAGGAGTGCCACCATTTTTCCTATCTGAGATGATGTAAGTAGAAAAATACCTTACTTCCTCTACAGAAATTCAGTGAATGGTGAAGTTAGCTTTAAGGAAAGACTGAGGAAAGGGATGCAAAGATGTTTGAAAAACTAAATAACGGCTCACAGGAAAAAATAACAAGCCTTTTTAAACATGCAGTTTGTTTGTCTATCCATTTTCTCCCTTTGTCATGGTCCTTCACCAACTCACAGTGCAGAAGGTACCAGGCATTTCCACATTACCTTTGGAGTCATTAAGTGCTAAATGAGACTTCTACATTGTATTGTTAAGCAGAACTGATGACACAGCTCCATAAGGGCACATGGGTCTCACCCTGTTTGCATTAACAAAACCCCAGAGATATCACTATAGAGGATTTGAAAGGAAACTGTGGCAGAGAGGTTGATATTGGCATCTGTAAATCCTCTGCATGCTTAAATAAGGAGCTTGGTGGTAATCTCTGTAAATAAAACTCTGCAAAGGGTAGCACTGGCATTCTTGGTGCGTTCCTAAACCAAAACTGTCACTGTCTTCTGATGCTGTCATAGGGATACAGATATTTGGGTTAGTTCTGTTCATATGAAACAAAGGATGCATCCAGAACACAAAAGACCGAGGCCAATGCCTTCTCCCAGGTCTTCTCATATACAGGGCATAGGTTACAGAGAAACTTGAATGGGTTTCTACAGTGAAGTACACCAGTGTATTTCCTAACTCACCAACTGCCTTCTGGATTGTTGAAGAGCCTAGCTAAACAATCAAACATCTATGTCCTGTTTATGTGTATGCATGTGTGTGTACCTAGAAGAGAGAGTATGTGCACATGCAAGCAGCTGCCTTTGTCTGGGAAGAGATGAGAAGACAGTAACACCTAACCATCTTATAGATGTATTACAGAGATTCTCCAGGACCCCTAATTTAAAGGGGGTGTTGAAAAGGAGTAGCTTGCAGCATTACAATCTGCATGGCAGTAACATCCTTATACCAATTTCAGTGGACCAGACTCTTTTTATCTCACTATGTTTTTCTTTAAGCTGAACACGTTTACAAAGTGTGCGCTGAAAGCTAATGAGAAGATCCTGCCTTCAAGCTTAGCCTCTGATCAGCATTGTCAGTGACTAATACTTTATTTCTCTTCTAACTTCTTGCCAACACAGGCGACCAACTGCTAACCTGAAGCTATGCGATCTCCAACCCACTTCTACTTTAAAAGCAGCAGAAACCCCATATGTTTCTTGCCTAGCACACAGTAAACACAATGGCACTATAGCAAATAGGCTATTTCAGCACCTGGTTACGTCTGAAACTCTCCTTAGTGCTTTGGGACACAGAGTAATTTCCATGAATCATGTTCAATTACAACATAGTTATTTCCAAGCTTGTTTGATGCTCAGCATTTAAGGAAAACTATATGCTTACTCACCATAAGGGATATATACCAAGCCTACTGACAATGAAGACAATGGCAAATGTAAGGAACAGAAGGTCACTCAGTTTTTGACACTTGCAATAGTTTGCCATTTTGGCAGCCTGCAAAAGAAAGAAACGTCTGTTTACTTCTGTGAGGACAGCCATGTTCTCCTGTATTGTGCATAAGCTGTAAGCAAAAGATATAAATTTTTTATGAAATCACTAACATTTTCATTGGGCCACCTCACAGGTTACCTTGTAACTCTTCCACCAAGCTGCTGGAAAATGTCTTCTTGGAAAAAAAACCCAGGCTGCATAAAACCAGAATACATCTCTCATTCCTTCCTTCCCCTTTAATTTCCTTTTTGAAATCCTACAATTTCAGATTCACAAAACTCTTCTAAACCTTTTCTTGAAGCCCATTGTGTTTATGCTGTCCTTGCCCTCAACCTCTTTACCTACCCGTGTCTCACCTTTCCAGTATGCTCCACTTGCATTTTCAGCATTCGTTCATCTTCCACCTGCCCTATGCTCTCTGTCATTCTTGTCTTTGCCATATATAAACTTTGTCTCAAATCTCCTACATTCTCCTACAGCATCTGTTCTTCCTTTCTCGCCTACACAGAGCAGAGTCCACCTCAAAGATTATACCCCTCCCCTTCAAATATTTTTCCAAGTTTCTCCTCCCCTCTCTTTCCAACTTTTGCTTTCCAACTTGTTCCCTATGCCTATTTTTACATGCCTCTCTCATTTGCCTTCATGCAGTCTTCTGACTCCTCCTCAGCAAAGGAGTCACTAATTACTCTTCTCTCAAACTGCTCATTAAAACCCCGGTCTTCCATGAAGTTTCTTTGCTCTCTTCTCCCTGAAGAAAACAGTACGTACAAGCAAAGTTGTTGAAAGACATCTATGCTGCTTCCACAGCATTCATGTACGTAAGCAGTTACTTATTTTAAAACATCTGCTTCCAGGCAGGGACAGTCTTTCTGCTTTCTGTCAGATGTATCTAGAGAATCACTGTACATGAAGTGAAGTATATGAAGAACCCGATTTAGTGTCCACTTAAGTAATTGGGAACTCTTTCAAAACCCCCCTCCCGGGGGACCTGTATCCATACTGAGAAGATGCTTACTTCTGCAGAATTTCCAGATTCAGGGCTAGGAGGGAGAAAAATTACCACAACTATGCAGACAGAACACTATTCTGAATGCAGAATTCAAACCAGAATATTGCCTAAAATGGTGACAGGCACTATTGCATTCTGTCTGATTTTTTTTGGTATGAACACACTGAATCTGAAAGTGCTCAATGCTCATGTTAGCCACCCTGGATGACAAAACCAGACTGCACTGCTGGATGTTACCTAATTTCTGCAATATTTCCACTGAAAACCTGAATATAAAGGATATTCCTCACTAGCAGAAAACAGGTTAGGAAGTGGGAAGCTCACAAAACATGAGGAAAGCCACCACTAGTGCAAAGAAAACATATCCCTTCCAAATCAGCCCTATATTCCTGTGGAAACAAATGAGTTTAAGTGAAAAATAACACTTTGGTGCCAACATGCAAAGCAGAAGAGTCACTAACACCTTGATTTTCATGTGACTGAAAGTTCACATATGAATTCTGGATGTATTTCCCTGGCAGCAGTCACAGTAATGTCAGCAGTGTATAGGAGTACATCTTCCCCCATATGGCACCAGGGCTATGACCCACTGCCCTAGCAGAAGAAAGCCCATTGAGTCATAATGGCCCTCCTAGTAAATGTTTGTCAGGGCTTGTGATTCTCTATTTTACACTTTAGAGTAGTGTTAGTCTTTCCAGTCAGAGCAGACTGGACAAATAAAGACCACTGAAGTATGTGCCTCATGGAGAAGTGTATTTGCTGAATTTTTGTAAATCATGTGAGAATACCAGCAATTTCTCCTTGTCTTAGCCAGTGACTGAATAGAGAAATTGAGCAAGAATATGTATGTCGCTGTGTTCAAGGTCAGGTTTTAGCTAGCCTCTTACAGCTGCTCTCCAGTGGTTTATAGTTCCACAGATACTGATCTGATCTGGAATGAACTCTTCTGAGTATGTCATTCTGCTGGTAAGAAAAGAATCAAGAAAGTTTGGGTAGACCCACAGCTAGCACAATGGATCTACACACATTGCTAAAACAGAAAAATAAACCTGTAAAGATGTAATTATTTCCTACAGGAGAAATCCAGATTCTCTGTTGCTTTTTCAGGCAGTCATGTGCCTTCTAGGTTAAAAAAAGATTAAAAAATAAAACCAGATTTACAGCACTATCAAATCAGAATGTCAGGATTTTGATTCTGCAATAGGTGACTCACACACTGAGGCTATATTCTTGCATAACAGGATCTTTGCAACTACTTTAATAAAAAATCATTTTAGATGAAGTTATTAACTTTGGTTTGATCACAGAGAGCCCAATCTCATCATCACCCAGAGCTGTCTAAAAACTGATGCAGGTACAGGATGACACCACATCTAAATTGATGCTACGGAAGTTACAGACCATCTTGACTTAAAATAATTCCAATCATCCCTTCTTCTCCAAAGCCAGTTGCTTAATACTGCTATCTGGAAGCAGAGGCATGGGAACCCGGAAAATCCTGCGGACTGAAGGTCAGCTCACTGCCCATACACAAACAGCCATCAAATTGTCCAGCATCCTCTGCCCAGCAAAGCACAGCAGAAACAAACTGTAACACCCTGATTCTCTTGGAGACGGTGTTATTGCCCCAGACACCATGTCACAGGGGTCAAGAACCAGAAGCTTCTATCCCACAGTCACCACCTTCCAGATTTTGCAACTTTTGACTTTACCATGTTATATTTCCCATCTGTGTAACTCTCCCTGGCATGCAATGCATTACCAGTCTCTGCTCTTACAAGCAACTTATCAAAGGACAAACCAGCCTGAAGTCATAAATATGCACGGATACAATTGTAATATGTTTTAGCAAGGAAATACACTATATAAATCACCATTACCATCTTCATCTGGACTCTTCTTAGGAAATACTCATTCTGCACTACAAATAGATTCTACCTAATAACACGCTAGCTCTCTGAATAGTGAATGCAATGTACAGACGCCGAT
This sequence comes from Coracopsis vasa, assembly GCA_026283785.1. NCBI lineage: Eukaryota > Metazoa > Chordata > Aves > Psittaciformes > Psittacidae > Coracopsis > Coracopsis vasa. The sequence goes on along the minus strand of JANHGB010066148.1, from coordinate 30,571 downwards.
AACATAATTTTCTCACCTCTAGGACAACATCAGCCGCATCATGGAGACATAAGGTCAAAGTTCCCACTCGTGTCAAATTGGTTACGTATGAGAAGGTTATCAGAGTGACTGTTACAATGTGATGTGTAAACATGATGCCAAAATCCTAGAGCAGCAAGGGAGGGGGGGAGGAGAAGGAAAAAAAAGCCAACCAATGAAGAAACAGTGAGATTCAGTACTCTTACAGAAAAATGTATGGATGCTTTTTAAACCCAGCATTATGGTTATGTTACGTAAAGATCTTGTTACATAAGTGCATTAAATACGCAGCCATACATTTCATTCACAGCGAATAAAATAATCATTGTATGTTAATAAAATGCAAAAACATTACTGAAACTTAGGCAAAATGCAAAAACATTACTGAAACTTCGGCAATATTTACACTTCTCAGTTCACAGTAATTTAACCTAATGAAGTAAACATTTGTGGCTGAAATTACTTTGCAAATGCAAATATACATACAGATCAAATTTCACCATATTTTTTATACACCAAGCAACATACAATATGCAAAATAATGTGGCATTCACAAGAGTTCAAATAGCAATAAAGAAATGGCAAACACATTTCCACATCACTAGCAGCTATCAGCAGTCACCTGGCAAGCACAACTGAGAGCTTTCCCAGTACCAGATTTTTTGTTTGTTTCTAATGAAGCTGCTTTGTCTTCACACTGTAACAGGGTCAGAAAAGTCTTCAAATGAGCTGGTGTACTTCCTCCTACTCAGATCTAATTTGCTGCTGCCTCCCAAATGATGCAGGTTAGCTGGTCTCTAGATCAGTAACTCGGAGCTATTTGGCCTATTGAAAAATACAGGGAACGATAAAGCTCTTGTAACATCACATTCCCAGATACATGCCAAGGGGCAGGCAAAACACGAAGGAACAGAGTGCTCCCCTGGCCTAGACTCCCAGACTGGTTTCTGAGAGAACACAACTCACACAGATGATTCTTCTCTGCAAGGCACTGACTCGGTCAAAAAGAAGTCTTGCTGGAGTTTGCTGAACTACCTGCAGAGGTTTGAGGAAGTGCTATCAAAACTCTGAAGATAAGATCACAGTCATCATTTGACTGGGGAGTTTCTCCACGCACTAGGTGCAAAGTTACTACCACAGCTCTCAGCAGATCTAGTAGCTTTTATGTAGAGCTGTCTGAAAGGAGAGAGATCCAGGCAGCCTCCTCGGCAAGCATTCTGGAAGGTGGAATTTGGCCTCTTGGCAGCTTTCTGGGCCAGCCTTGCTGGGCTAAGTGGCCCTCAGGAGAGAAACCAAAACTGAGACCCTGGAGTCTTTAGAGGGGCAGCACCTGGTTTGCAGAGGGACTGAAGGTACATGTGTCAGGCATAAGGGCCTTACAAAAAGTGCTGATGAGCTTCCACTAACACAGAGTCAGCTCCAGAAAAGCAGCAGTTGCAGGTGCTGCCTGCTCTTTCTCCAGTACTGGGAGGAGTAACTGCCCAGTGCCACCACACCTTTCTTTGGGAATGCAGCAGGCAGACAGCAGGCACCACTATTTTCAGTGATGTGCAGTGCCATTGCCTCTCAGTACCAGCACTTCGCTTCACTGCAATGGACACCTGGAGTCTGTGGAAAAACCTGTATCTTGAGCAGTCTCACTAAACGAATAGTGACAGGACCTGCTTTCAGCCTTTCACTTTATGTTTAATGCTATCAGGTGCTATAACACAAAGCTGAGGGGGGAGGAAAAAAGAAAGTGGAACGAAAAAAAAAAAAAAAAGACTAAAAGCAGTGAACCGTATCCTATTTTGGTATATGCTCAACATTTCTCAGCCAGGTTATTTGATCCTCAGCAGTGTGGAGCACAGTCAAATACATTCATCAGTCATATCAAGCCATTGCTTTAAATCCATTTTCTTAAAGTAGACTGAACAAAAACAGAATTAAAGGCTGCTTCCCCTTCTAAGTCTTAAGAGAAGGCAGGGATGTGGCATCTTAGTCATTTCAGTAACTACAAACCCACACATGGGGATCATTTCACTATACCTTAATCCCTGAGATCATAAATAAGCTGCTAGCATTGCCATATGGCAATACTGCAGCCTAGCTCTTTACCTGCTTCAGCTGCAAACGCTAAGGCACTGTTCTTCATTTTCCTTCTAATTATGTTAGCACATAGGCAGTCCAAATGGGGGAAGAAGTCAAGTAGAAAATCTTCTCTGTTTTTATAGCTGACACATTCATGTTCTACAAATACGAGATTTCTAGTCCCTCTTGGGAACTCTTCAAGGCACTCTGACAATATGGATTATTCCTAAGCAGCCCTAACACTCTCGGGCAGCAGTCTTCTGCACTTCTGCATGAAGTCTACTTACAGAAATGCTGCCCAGGGAACTCCTTCTCTAATAACGTTTCGTGAAAGACACAGTTATCTGACTCTGCCAGCTCTGAAAGAGAGATGCTGCAATGACCTACTGAAAACTGCTAGATAAAAGTAGCAGTGATATAAATAAGACTGCTTTTGTAATTCTGGTCCTTTATTTCCTGTTTCCTCTTTAAATCAGTAACTAATACTATGTTTTGAAGATGTGACCTGTTAGATTTTAATTATACGTAAGGGTAATGAATACATGGAAACTAATGGTACAAGTCCCCATAATGTCAAGTGGTACTTGTGTTCCCAGATTATTCAAGCACTTTCACCCACACATGGCAGAAGAGCAGCTGTACAGGAATGGGCTTTTTCTTTTTTAAAATTTATTTCAAACTATATGTTTGTGCAAGTTACATTTATTTACAGCAGATTTATAGCCTCCAGTTGTAACCGCTGAAGGATGTCATGTGCCTGTGTCAAGAAAATACGTGGCTAAGAATAGGAGAAAGAACCTATTCCTGACACCATCAGTGGGAAGAACACAGATCAGACAATACAGAAGCCCCGTGGGTCTGAACTTGTAGACAAACCTTCTGGGATCAAGGCTTATGCTGTCCACATTTGTTTAACATGTCACATTCACTGACCAACTGCCAAGTGGCTATGGAGTACTAGTGCCACTAAAGAGCAAAACATCTTCATTAGTCACCCCAGCTTCTGAAAATGGGCTATGTTAGAGATCAGCAAAGAAAGGGAATATCACCAGCTAAAGGTTTCAATCATTACAATTCTAGTGAAGGTCTGCAAAATGTACACAATCTAAATTCCTTTCCTCTGAAACAAAAGAAATCACCTCTATGAAACTCTTTTTTTACCAAGTTTGAAGAAAAAGATCTAGGATCCAAATTCAGTGGAATATAGCATACATTTTCTAGGATCAAAATGGAATATTCAAGAAAATCAGCAGCTACAGATTATTTCATTTTAGAAATGAATGAACTGTCATTAAAAAAAAAGGTAAAACACAGAAGCTATAGGAATTGCCAAATGCTTGGAACTAAAAGGTGTGAACTGATCGAAAGGTCTCCCAGATCTTCTACAAACCTGTTAAAACACTGTATAGAAATTTTATATATACCCATAAATAAATCCATCAAATATTTTTCTATCAAAGAATACTTCAAGTATCCAGAAAGCATGTAAATAAGCCTCACGGCTTTTAAAACTCATCAGGGTCTTGTGAGACTGACAAAGTTCCCTGATTTAATTTTTTATTCTGTATTTTACAGGAGTATGGGAAGAGATGATAAAAAACCAAATCGTATTAGGTTGCAGTCTTTGAAAATGAAAACCCTTATGCGTAGAGCATCACTACAGCAAAATAGTATTTATGAAGCAAACAACATGCCATTATAAAGCCATAAACATTAATCTATTCAATTCACTGCCTTAATGCCAATAGTAGGTATGTGCAACAGCCTAAACTGTTTGCTCACACCTCTTCAGCCAGGCAGAGATAATCTGGTAGAATTTATAACACCTAAATAAAGATAAGCAGGTATTTGAAAGTCAGCAAAACAATTGGAAGTAATTTTAAAGTCATGAATTTGCTATTAGAGAGGAATAAAAGATGGAAAACAGCAAGTACATTTCTTTTGAGCTACAGCAAGTAAAAGACCGTGCTAAATGCTGGTGCTTTCAGAGAAGACCTACCGCACCTCACCCTGAGAGAAACCTGGCTACATAAAAGTGGTTGGCTGAATTCCTGTAGTGCATGAGGCTGCCAGGGCACTTTCGATCATTCCAGACTACAACACAGCTACTGCTGAATTTAAAGTATCTAAAATGATAATCAAGATTTACATAAAAGTATTCCTCTCGCTGTAACATGAAAACATCAACAGGCTTCTCAGGCTGAGAACTGTTAATCTGCTTTGTATAAGCTGTCATGAAGTATTACAATAGCACCTGATACTAGCTGGCAAATTTCCTGCTGCTTCAGTTAAACACAGCCTTATTTGACAGGGGCACTGTTTCACACATTGCACATTGGGCACATTAAGAGGTTTCCACATTTTTTAAAAGAAAACCTGTTCTTTAAAAGAGAACTTATGGTACTGCAAGAGCTGGTGTCTGTCAAGCTTGTACTACTTCTTATCCACTACTGTAAGCTCCCAGTGATAACATTTTTCAACTTGTGGGTTTCCTTGACAGCTTGCACTTGCCTCTGGCCACAGAACAGTTTTACTATGTGACACCAGCACATGGCTGCATTTCTCCAGTCTGATCCTCCTAGTTAGCAATTTTGCTTACACTATAAAAAGAACTGCCTCCACAGTCCAAATTGGTCAGTGATCTAATAGGTTATTTATAAATGTGGTATCTTCACTGTCTCCTGCAGGGTACTTACAATGAAAGGCCTTTGACTTGCTACCATTACACTGCAGATACTGTGCTCCTGCTCTCTGCTGGAGTTGGATGTTCTCAGACACAGCAGATACATGGGTGTCATGGTGTTTGTCCCATTTGTCACTCTTTCACCTGGTGCCCTGGGTTCAAGCACTGCAAATCTGCAGCAGGGGTGTTACTTAGCTGTTTGTGATCCACTTCCCCACCTCCATCTCCCATTCTATTTCCACAGTAGGCTGCTGCAAAGTCTCCCTGATAGCAAGTACAAGTTGTTTACATATTACTGAGAAACAGACTTGCAAAAGGTAGTTTACTTGCACCTGTACTACTGACAGGATCAGGCTTTAGCTCTGTGCCCATCTCACCAGTGGGAAAAAACTCCCCAGATCACAAGGGAAAAAGCTACAGCATTTGCTCATGAAATGTGTTACATGAGAAGGGTATTAATGACCCCCCTAATGGCCCTTTTCAGAAGTGCACTTCAGCGCTGAACTTAGATGCTGTTCAGGTAGCCTCCAATTACTTTTCAACGTGAGCAAAGCAACTAGTCAAAACAAGAATTAAATATTCTTTAAAGATGTATTGTGCTACAAAATTGCAGTACTGTTGCAATGATGCTACATTTTCCTCTCCCTCAAGAGGTACACAAAGAAAATTAAATATAACCAATGGCACAGTGCAGAGGGCTGAACATGAACATAGGGGGACTGATTAGACACAGTACATTTCTGCACCAATGACCTGAAAAATTCTGTAACATCGCTGCAGAGGTTTGGTTTTGGTTGATAAATCCACAAATGGCTATTCAGTATTGCTGGCACCTGCAGCTTACATATATTAGTCAATGTTACTCTTGATTTAAATTCATCTCCTGCCCATGGCAGGGGGGGTTGGAAGTAGATGATCTTAAGGTCCTTTCCAACCCTAACTATTCTATGATTCTACGATCATATCGCTCTATTGAGCAGTGTTTTTCTGCAGCTCTGTTTTTTTAAACATTGAAGTTGTACTCATGTCAAGCTCATAATGAACAAAACATTTAGCATCTACAGTTGATGCAAGCAAGGGATATACATGTATTTATCCTAAATTGGTTGTTTTGCTTACAATTTACCTTCCAATATGGATTTAAATTTTGTGGATGGTTTTTTCAGAAGTAGAAATCTCAAGAATATTTCGAAATTCAAATAGAAGGGTGTTTTTCTGTACACGTAGCTCTGACACAAGATTCCCAGGAGCACACTGTGGTTCCAAATAGCAGATAAGCTTATTCAGGATGTCCTGGACACTTCATTTACTCTTTTCAGACTTACGCTTCTGCTAAAATTCTAGTAAACAGGTATTTTTCCATTGGTATAGCCTACGGTCTATTCTATGATTCTAATTGACAGGTGAAGGAGGCACATAAAATATTATAAAATCCTTCCAAATATTTTAGAAAAATAATTTTCCAAATTTTAAAAAGCCTGCAAGAATAGGTCAATGGGCTGTTGTTACAGAATGATTGTTGTGCTGTCTATTCTGCTATGGACTAGCACTTTCCTTGGAGGAGAGAACTTGGATGAAGGAATACAGAACTGGGTGAAACTGATACTGGAAAACTCATTTTTAACAGGCTACAAGTTTATTTTCTTCATTAATAGCTCCTTAACAGCAAGGATCAGCTACTTGAAATTTCATAACAGTAAACGCCAGATTAAATGTAACATCATTTTTAATATTAAATTTATCCCTATTTATACCATCCCTTTGTAGAATAAATTAAAAACCCTCATAGATCTTACCAAAGTGGTACTGTGAATTTATGAGGCAGTCTTGCTCTGTCATTGATATTTCATCCTTTAACTCTTAGAAGAGACAGTGTATCTACTGACTACTATGTGTTCAATTCTATTCAGGTCACTGTATAAGAGCAGAAGGGTTTTTCAGCTGCTATTTCTCCTTGAATATTTGATTACTCCAGGTTCTTCCCATGCATAGAAAAACTCCACATCATAGTAACAAGAAACAGAGTAGACAAGCACTTCAACACCAATTTCTTAGCAACGAGTATGTGCAAGAGGTGGTGACTAGAAAGAACTGTATTTCCAGTTCACTGCACAGGTAACACAGGTATTTCTCAAGTAAAGGAAGATATGTGTTTAAAGCTTTCAATGATTTTAGTCTCATGGCTCTTACCTTTCTTTTGATGTCAATGAATTGAGAAAACATCAAGGACCAGTAGAATGACAATTCAACAATGTAGTAATAATGAAGGTCAGGCATCAGTGGCTAAAAGATGGAGATGAGAAAAGGTTAATAGAATCTAACTGATATTACAGGCAGCTGAGGTCTATGTGGGACATGTTTAATCACAGTGGGATTACTGAATTATACATAAGTATCCTATGTAAGAAAAATTATGATGGTTGCCTCTTTCAGACTTTGATGCTCTGGAAAAATAAAGCTCCCCAACCTACCCTCCTTTCATATTTTAATCTTGACAGCATTATAATACTCTAATACCAAAAATTATGATGCTGTCTGTTAGGAACTTAGAACAAACTAAATTCTGAGTACTACTAAGTCTGTTTTGAAAGATCACTTGAAACATCTTGCTGTACATCAGTAATGTGGGTTTTAAAGCTCAGCAAAAGAAATAATGCTACAGCAGATTAAAGTAATGCTATGAGCATATAATCGCATCTGCTTACGATGAAAATGTCGAGCTTTAAGCAGGGCTCTAATACAAAATCCTGCTTTTAAATAATGTAACCTTTTTCTGTGAACATGTTAAGATTTGGAAAGATGAAAATAAAATTAATTTATTCAGGCATCCTGTTTGACACACAAGATGGTTACATGGATGTTTAAAAGTAAAATAAAAATAAGAAGACACAGGAACTTGTGCACAACCAAAACCAACCTGAGGTAACTTTGAAGAAGGTAACTGGTGGCACGTGTAAGCTGTTTAGTCCCCGGCCTAAGAGAGAAGTCCTAGGACCTTCTCTAATTTCTGTGTGATTGTGCCTCCCTGCTAGTCATGCCTTCCATCACAGTGTGAGAAGGGCACTGGCACAAGAGAAGCTCCTGAGGGCATCTCCTAAGGAATTAAATGAACCATCTCCAGAACATTTTGCACTGGCACAACCATGCACCCAATCAAGGGCATGAGCTATTTCCACTGGCAAGAAGCAGTTCAGTTGCCTCTCTTGCTCCCATTCTCTTTTGCAGACCAGTCCTTTTCAGCTGAAAAACAGCCTTTAGGTTCCCACTGAATGCTTTATGTGGGTTATTTAAATAGAGACATATGCTTACACTTTATGAAAAATGCGTACACTTAGAATCAATCTTTTAAAGCCATTTTTTGAGCCAATATAATAATTTTTCTGATGTAGTGAGGCTGACAATAAGCTTTTAACTAGGTGTAGTTAAAAAAGGGAGGAGAACATGAGCTAGCAATGAACAACTATTATAGCAAGAGAACTCACTGGGGAACATTTCTAGTAAAATGATGAAGATTGTCAGCTGCTTTATTAACAATATCATTAGTATTTCTAAACCCATACATAATGATAAATGTAGGGGGATTCTAAAGATATCATGGTTTCCCTCCATGAAAGGGTCAAGGGTGAAAGGATTAAGTTTCACCCTGTATGCAGTATAACAACTACGAGAACTATACTGTTTTTTCCCAACCCACTGAATCCGAGGCTTTACTAAAACTTCTAGTATTCTCAGAACTTTTTTAAAAAATGACCATTCTACCACTGTTGCAGATGTCTGCTTTCATGGTTAGATTTCTCAGGCCTGTTTTCAGGTCCCATGTTTTATTTCAAAACAGGTGTGACAGCTAGATTCACCTTTCCCATCTTGAACTCAAGCAAGATGAGGAGTATCTAGCAATGTTCTGAAATTACAAGTAACACATTGACACTAACATATTGACACAAAGCCCCATCATGATAAAAGCAGAGCTCTGCAGAGATGTTGTATTTAGTTTTAGGCAGCACTGTAACTTTTACCTGATATGGATACCCGTTCCAGCACTGTCTGGTATTCCAGAGCCAGGGTGTCTGAGACAGAAAGAGAAGAAAGAAAAAAAAAGGGTCAGTGCACATCATTTTGGGCAATGTAAGTGTATACAGTTAATACAAGTGAAGGACAAAACTATAGAAACAGCTTAAAATCTGCAATTTTTGATAGAGGCTATGAAAACTGAATACAGCAAGGAGATTTCTCAAAGTTTCACAGCATGAATTAGAGCAATCTGCCTGTTCACAGAGATTTTTAGTTGGTGGCCCATGACTTTACTTTTGCAGGAGTGCATGCTGAACATAATCAGCTTGTGCTCAGGTGGTCAGATCTCACATTTCCTTCCTAATAGCACAGGAAATTTTGGCCTTAGGCTGCTCAAACATTCTAAAGAATGTTCCTTGTATATGCTGTTACATGTAAGAATCCTACCATACAGGATCCATCCTTTATCCTAGCCACATCACTTTAAAATAGCAAATCATACCTTTTGCTTTCCTGGCTGAAGACATGACCATTCAGAGATGATACATCTTGCTATCACACAGAAAAGACTCTGATATCTTAGGGCAACATGGAAAGTTTCAGAGAGAAATTTACTTTAGTGCATCTACAGCCTCTTGCACTGCAGAAAGCTGGGCAAACTAAAAGACTTGGGAACATACAGCTCTGTTATGCTTCCTGTTTCTTTGCTGCTTGCACAAGATTTATTTGATTATTTATCTTTCAATGCTGCAAAAGAGCCTTTTAAATCTTTCTTTGTAAGCAGGCTGTTTCTTTCAGAGTTCTTTATTTTTTACCTCCTTCTCTGTGCAACTAAAAGGACTCGAGACAGAAATTACCATATGGGCAAGCTCTTCTACCCAACATACTCAACCATTAAGTATTTCCATATTGGGTAATAAGAACATGACCAAACCACCGGCTATGAAGGAGCCACACTTCCCTTTTTGTGCATGAGCAGGAACAACTCCTTTCAGATATGCATGTCTTGCAAAGGACAGCTGCATCTCGGGTTCTGGCAGCATCTGTACTCTTTGAGAAGCATCTGTCTACAGTACAAGTACCCACTCACAGGGTATCTTGTTAGAAACATGAAAGAAAATTGTGGATTCAAGATCTTTGTGCAACTCCTTAACATAACATTAACTGCTCTACACCCAGTATAAAGAGGGCAGAAAATCATTAGTATGTCTCTGGATAAAGGCACACATACCTTATAGCATTATATACTTCCATTAGATTACAGTTTTTCAGATAAATCCTCATCACATGAGATATGGCCTTTTCTGGTTTTCACCATCAGGTGGAGCAGTTCAGCTCAGGCAAAACATAATGACAAACTCATGCAAAATACAATGGGTGAGCAAACCAAATAAAATTAACAATAGGCAGAACATTAAGCCCCAGGCTGAGAATCAGGTTAGGTATGGAGAATTTGTACCGTATCAAAAGCCAGGATAAATGCTACTCAAAACTATAGCCCAGTTCCCAGCTGATACTTAAATACTAATTGTGATGTGTCTTACAGAAGCTTGTTATAGCCTTTGTTGGTTAACAGTGATGCGGTATGATTACTCAAGGCTCTTCCTATTTCTTTTTTCAATTTTCCTTCACATGGAAAATATGATAAAATTTAGCACACCCAACGCTCCTGAAATGGCAAGAAATAATTCTTAGAGTAACCTGAGTAGTATACCAGCATTAAAGTGACAGACCTCCTACGCCTCTCACAGGGATGCTGTAACAGTGGTTAAAGTCCATCCAAACTTCTCCTCCTCTCTATTAGGAATAATTATTCCAAGCAGACAATTATTTTTTTCAAGTATTTCCACAGTAGTTACCATGCTAAGTGAGTTCCCCTCATTTCATGCAACAAAAAGGGTCTTTGGAAAGAGCGACAGCTCTTCTGCAAGTGTTACTAATATACAGAAGCTAAAATATTTCTGTCTGACAGCTGCCTACATTAGATCTATCCAAATATTATAGGATAATTCATAGTTTTAGCCAGGTTTGAAAAGCTGTAACTGTCTTTCATATCAGATTCAAAAAGAGGTAAGAGATGTTTCCTACCCAATTATTTTGCTACCTAAATTACAGGTGCTAGCAAAAAATGCACATTTTTCTCTTTCAAATATTATGACATCTTAAGGCTTCTTCAGAGAGATGCCTGCTGCAGGAGCTGCAGATACAGAGGTTTATGTGTAATTAAAATGCTGAATGCTAAATAAAACAAGCCTCACTGGAGGAACCCATAACCACAAAGCCTGGAAGGATACCACAAACTGACAAACAATACAATACATGCAATTAGGCCTCAAAGACAGAAAGAACATCTGCCTCTTCTGAGCCGCATAAGGCTTGGAAAGCCATGCTGCCTTCTCACACAAAATGCTTCTGGGTAGCTGTTTGGAAATTTCATGGATCCTATGTGGGCAGCAATGGTTAAGACAGTAGGACATCTACATCACCTTCGTACACATCTTTCCTCCCAACTTTCCCTCTCCTTGACTTGTCTTAGCATCTCTTGAGTTGACTCTAACAGCTGTAGCAGAAGGGGACTTTGGTTATGCTTGCCCTGCAGGGTTTTAAGAAAGAGGCAGAGAAAGAGCTTGGTTTAAATACAACTTTCCCCTCTGACCTCTGCAATGAACACAGTCCTAGACTGAAACTAAGTTCTCCAGGTAGACCACGGCTGTAGTTGGATCAAGAAGCATTGTTTAGTCGTCTGTGAACCTCCCAACTGTGCGATATTCTGGGCAGGTTTCAGCAGGAAGGAGAGAATCCTAAAAAAGCCCACAGTCTGCAGAGTGAAACTGAAACACACTGAAGGTGGATTAATCAGAAAGCACGTAATAATGACATTCTCAAGGGTCAGCTGAGCCTCCATGTGCTCACAGGACACACTGACGAACTTCCTCACACCAGGCAAGCTCACCATGAAGCAGAGCCCAGCTCTTCCTGACAAGTCCCATGATGGACAGAAAGAAAAGGTCAGTGACTTGGCTTTGCAACAGGTCCACTTTTGATGAACATAAAGTGTGCTGTTTCCACTGCCTGTTGAATACCCAAATTTTCACTTCTTGTTCTTGGTACATAATCTCTTGAGGAAGGGAGGAACCTGAGGGGACTGGAGAAGGAAGGAAATGCAAAAGTCCTTATAACAAAAGGCATCCTTAAGTTGGAAACAGAATACTAAAAACTTCAGTTCCAATTATGTCAGGCACAAAGCACCAGCCCTACAATGCTAACACCCTCCCTTACAGAACATAAAGTAGTTAAGATGGAAACTTAAGCTTTACCACACTTTGGTGCAGTGCCTAATAAGTGCAGTATCAATGACAGAGGAGGATGATAAACAGCGGTTGAATCTGCTGTCATTTACAGTTATTAAGGAACAAATCTCTATTATTTTTGGTTCCTTACAAGAATATCTGTCAAAAGTTCCATCAAACCTCTCTCCAACTCTGTGATTAAAGGAAGTAAAGGAACTCCTTCAGAAATAAATCTTCTCTTGAGACAAGGGAATGACTGAGGATTTGGAAAAACAAAAAAGCAAATTATCTGAGATGTCTGCACACTTAGCCAGAAGCCTCAGGTTGTTTTGCATCCCCTGTCCCATTCATTTATCTTTAGAGAAAGCTTCTAATTGGGCTCCGGCTTTCAGAAGCCGCAAAGCAATGAAAATCTGCCTGTCTTGCTCAAAGTGCTGCTAATACCAAGCATGTGAAAGATCAGTTTTNNNTTTTTTTTTGGGGGGTGGTGTAAAAAAAAGTAGTACAATAAGAACCTCCCATTTATGATCAGTTCCCTTACAGCCCATCTGGCTGAAAGGTGTTTTTATGGGTCCTTTATCTGTGAGGAAATAGATGCACCTGATGAAGTATTATTCTTTTAAAATAAGAAATTTTGGTTCATCATACAGTAATAAAAAAACAACGAATACTCCTCCTCATCCTTATCTACCCAGCAGAACCCACTAATTATAGGAAACACACAAAGGCCACAGGCTAGGTTTTCAAAGAGATAGACAAGAGCTGTACATGTCATGAGCAAGTACTTTCCCATACTGTCAGCAAGCGAACCATCAGATGTGCGTATCAGGCATATCATGGACTTAAAGTGAATTCCACACCCATTTCATAGAATCAGCTTATGTCTGTAAATATAAATATATTACATATAGGTCACATCTGCAAAGTGACTGCTTTTGGGCAGCTGGAGTTAGTTCCACAGTTTGTGTCACTTCAAGTTGCTGTATCAGCAACTGAATCATTTTTCCTTGCATCCAGCACAACTAGAAATCCCAATACGCAAGTTACAATCACAAGCACTGGTGTTACTTTGCCCTTAGAAGTGTGAGCCTACAGATAAATAAGAGGTGTGAAAAAACCTAATAAATACAGTGTTGCTGGCACTAATTTTTTCTTTCTGTAGTCCATAAACTTGAAACAAGTAGCAAATTGAAGAACCACTTCCAGAAATACATCACTAAGCAAAATCCAGGTCTCCACAGAGCAGCTTCTGCCCTAGCATTTTGGAGTATTAAAGAGAGCTGTTATGAATCTGATTTACTCCTGACCACACAGGCATGTTGTAACTCCCAAAGGGGTTCTTCCTAAATTCTCACATAAGTAACAAAAATCTTCTGCCTTATCCAGCAGATAAAGAAATACAATCTGCCTGCTGTTTTTATCATAATACAGCATGTAAAAATCCAGGGACATCACGACAGAACCCCCACATCACACAAAAGCATATGTATGCTTAAGTCCACATTTCAAACCAAAATGAGACAGCATCAGTCCAAAAATAGATTTTAAGTTGCTTTTGAAAATAGATTTTTGACCTGAGCGTTCACTGTGTATGTGCTCACTACTCTGCAATCTCAAAAGGCAGATATTATCTGGCTTGGTTAATACATTTGGATACAGCTTTACATAATTTGTCTCTCATAGCTACAAGCAATAGTAAGTGGAACTGAAATTAGCACTATTAATTAAAGTCAAGATAATACATACTTTTAGCAAAGTTCTACCCACCTCATTTATTTTGGGCTGATATGGGCAAAGATGTCTCCTGGCTATTCATACCTCTGCATTCATCAATCTAGAGCAGGTCCTTACTCTTCACAGAAACAAGTGGTACAACTGAGGCCAGACTTCCTCTTGATTAGCATTCACTTGGCCCCCCAAATGCTGTGTGCAATTTGATCTTATTCCTAGACCTAACCTTCACTGTCTGATACATAAGTATAATGTAAGACTTATGCAGTCTTTTCCTCAACAGCAGCTGCCTTCTCCCACTGCAGGCAGAACACCACCTCCTGCTCATGCGGACCGACACCTTACCATATTCTGAGCTTTATGGCTTATCATCTCTCTAAGAGTGCAGTTTGTAACAGCAGGTGAGGAAGAGACTACAACCTTTCTGTTGACTACAAAATATAGACATACTTAACACTTTCCACCTCTTTTCCACCTCAACTGAAAACTAAAGGCTTTTAGTAACCACACCAGCAGAAGGACAATTATTAATAATTAACATTTGTTTTGGGGTGTTGTGGTTTTGGTTTTGTTTTGTTTGTGGTTTGGGATTTTTTAATTTATTTATTTTCTATGTGCTTAAATTAAATAGTATCGCAATGTTCACTTTTTTCCCTTCAATTATGGCAAGCCATTATAGCAATTTTTTCTTTTACAATATATTAATCAGCATTCCTCTTGCACATCACTTGGCTGAACAAGCATTCGCTTAGAGGGGAATTACATAAATCGCTTGTTTGCTTCTTCTTTCTGCAACACCTGCACCCTCTTGGCATGGTATATTGAATGGCTGCTGACATTAGAGAGTCAGATTACCAGGCACCACAAAAAGCATCCTTCAGTAGTTTCCCATCCCAGAAGCTTTTATTCTAGTGTAAAAATAACTCCACCCATTAATGGCAAAATCAAGAAATTTTTCAATAAATTAACCTCTTAAACACAAATTCCCCAGTGGCCCTGAGTCTCATTCCCCATCTTCTTACTTGGCTCAGTGGGGACCAGTAGAAGTGCAGCCTACTGCAGTCTTTCTTTGTTAAGGTGAGCATATATCCATGAAAACATTTGTTTCTGCATATAACGTACAACCTAAAAAAATCTGGTTTTCTTCCTGACCACAGAAAAACTCCTTGATGTTAATTGTTTTACAAGTCACAGAAAGTGATCTTTCCTTTTTCACAAGTGGCAATATTTTGCAGCATTTTTCTCTCCAGCAGAAAGAAAATTAAACTCTTCCTCATTTTTCTTGATTTTTAGAAGATTTATAAAGGAACAACAACAAAATTCTTAGTTGGCTTTTCAAAGTTTCTATCGTCTTCTACTGAGTTTGACAGGCCTCCAAGGACTTGAGATTTATGATGTCTTGGAAACTTTTCCTGATTACCTAGAAATGTAGGTGGGTTTTTTTTGTTATCTTCCAAAAAATTACCCTGAATAAGAAAGGATCTGAACCATGTTAACACCATCACTTGCTAGTGTTGTATTTGTTTTGCTATTGCTTAAGTATTTCTCATACTAAAGTCTCACTGATGTAAAAAATACATCAGTTTCCAGTCTCTACTGGCCATGCGTGACAGGCATTTTGGGCACAACCCTAGCAGCAAAACAATGCCAACAACACAGCATTCAGTTACCTACACATCAAAATTGAGTGTATTTCCCTCTACCCAAAAAAGTCACAAAAGTCTGACAAAACATCATGTTGATTTGCTGACGAAGAGAAGTCAGCAAAATGACAGAATCCATGGCTACTATTTTGCATCAACTTCTGCTTGTTCTTCCTTTCAGTGACTGGCAATTTGCTTTGTGGTTGCTTCTCACACCAAGAACAGCATAAATTTTTTCATAAATTCTTCACAAACCCAAGCAGTCATTCCTGTTTCTTGGCAAAGCTGGCAACAGAAGCGAAGACAATGTGACACATGGCTGATGAACATTCTGAGGTTCTCATCTCATATATTGTGACTAAGCAAGCTGTTACAAGTTTCTGCAGAACTGCTTTTTTCTCTAGAGCTTAGTGCTTTTTGTCTGCACAAACGAGGTGCTGGGGGGAAAATGCTTTTGCAATGAAGAACGCTCAGCCCTTCCTCTCAGCAATCTGCACTGCTGATTTCCAAACATAATTAAAAATGATACTTCTACTAATCGGAAACTATAAAATATACGGAATGATGCATAAAAGGCCAAGATTAACAACAATCACTGGGAGATGCACTTGACATTTCAAATGCAAATATATGTGTGTGAGCACAAAAATATTCTTAGAAAAAATGTGAATTCAAGTTTCATTTATTTACATAAAATCATCTCCAGAAAGGCAGACCAAGCTCCTTGCACCACATATATTTAAAGCAAAAAGTGGATGTATGATGTACAGAGATCTCGTGTTTATGTCTTGTGCTGATAAATGTGTCATTTCAACTTTCAAATTATGTGGAAAATGAAGATGGCAAGAGGAACAGATAATCCTAGAGAATCTGGAAGGATCCTAATATTGAGGCATCACATGCAGCCAACAGAAGTGAAGAACACGTCATCTGGAGACGCTGGCAGTTTTAACGTCTCCTCCCTCTGCTCTGACCAGCCAACCACCAGTCCCTTTACCAGGCCCAGCCATCAAAATATTTGCTGTCATGGCCACCCTTTTCCTCTGACACTTCCTCTGTTAGTTACTTTGCAGTAAGCAAAACTTTTTAAAACTTCTGCCTGCATGTGTAATGGTAACAGTTTCAAGGACTCTTTTGTCAAGAGCAAGTTGGGCAGTCAGTGGTGCTATGATGGTTTAGAGCAGCTGAGGGTCCATATAAATATTCTAGAAGCCAGACTAGAGTTCACTGTTTCCCAGTGACACTACTCAGTGTATCATGTACTTGCTCTATCTGCAGTGTAAGAAGAGTGCATAAAAAGTAGCAGACACATTCAGCCGAACCTGCTAGCACTTTGGTGAAGCAAAGCAGCTGTCAACCTGTCAGCTTTATAGCTGCCTTATACTTTTTGATCGTAGAGCCAGACCACATCAATTAGCCCAGAATTTGCAGGTATTTATGAATTTATTTTATTTAAAAAGAAAACATTCAGCTGTAGGTCTGGAATTAGTTTGCAGAGAAAGTGCTGAGGTTTACATTTGCAAACCATACCTTGGTAGGAGGGTGACTCCAATAAAAATCATACGTTTAAGAGACCATCAATAGGAGAAGTAAGAAAGCCCAGGGAGGTGTAATGAGGTTAACACTGAAATGGAATACAATATGAAAAAAAAAAATCTCATCAGTAATATATTTAACTGTCAAGTTTATTTTCCCTACTACTTTGAGGGCAACGTGAAGCAGCTTTATGGCTCAAAGCCCTTACAGTGTAAAAATACGTATTGTTCTATAGGTTATACTAGCTTAAATACAGTTATTCTGCTCCAAGTCACTGCCTCAAAAGTGAGTTTGACTAAATAATGTCAACTCAAAGCACCAGTCAGGTTATTAATAACCTGCTCTTATATCCAAACATGTATTCTGTTTCAGGTTTAATTAGCTGCAGAAAATAGAACAGCTTCATTCATCTGAATAGCAAAACATGAAAAGCTCCTGGCAATAGAGTAGTGCTGTGCTAAATACTTAGCTACAGGTATGAATGAACCACATTCGTTTCCTGATGAATTGGAACAGTTTTTATCATAAAAGTGCCCAAATATAAAGCTTTGGGAAGTATTTCTCCTAGATTTGCCATTTTTATATGTAGGTCATTGAAAAATTTCTATCTTTCAGAAAGCTGGGTTGCCAAGATGACGAATACTGTGCTTGAGTCAAAATTGGCAACCAGTCCACAGTGGGACACAAGGTCTGGAGGCCCTTCCTTTACTTTTCTGAACAGCAGTGTAATGTGCAAGTAGTTAGAAATGCTGGTATGGCTCAGTATCAGCGTAACTCTCCAAATTGCTGATTACAGAGCATTTACTTATTACTCTGATGTTATTAAATATCCCCAGCTGGATTCCAAACAGACAAACTGAAATTCAACTCCAGATATATTTTTTAAATTACTGCATTGCTTTTCCTCCCCCTACTTATGTAAAATTTGTCCCCATTGTCTACATTTGAAAGTCCCATTGCAATCAGTGTCCTACAGATGAATTAGGGTATTTCAATATTCTCCTTTTGCTTGTTTCTTCGAAAAACTTTCTGTTTCCTTTTAGCCACAAATAAATTCTGCCAGGCAGTTTAGCTTTGTCCTCTTTTGCCTGATCCAGTTATTATCTTAAGTTCCAACAGCTTACACAATAAATTATTTCCTATGCTGACAGGCCTTCTCTTACAAATCCTCGTTGTCCAAAATGCATTCATTTTCCTTGTTGATGTACACTGAAGGGTTGGAATAATTTAAAATTAAGTTTCTCCACTGACTTTGATCTTTCTCACAGCATGACTCATGATTTATATCTCAGGCATCCAAAGCACTCTATTATTCTCTCCTAAATGCCCTCAACAACTTTTATGCCCTTTTGAAGAGATATCTGAAATAAATTCCTTTTCCCTTAGATGGAATCTAATTGTGGTCTTACAGGAAACCTTTCCCACTCATGATGCTTACTTAAAAATGTAATGTGACATTTCCCCTTTTTCACAACAGCATCCTTCAGGAGACTCTGACATGAGAGGTCTTTCCTGCTTGCAACAATGGATTAGATATTGTTTTATTTAGCACCTAATGGTCAGCTCAACTTTCACAGAAAGGAATGAGTATGATTCGATTTTAACATCCAAAATAATTTTAGCTTGACAATTTTCATCACTTAGGAACTTGTTTTCTGATTTTAAAAAAAAAAAAAAGTTATAAAAAACTCAGAGAGTCCAAATCAATTTTAAAGCAAGTGCAATCTGCTACAGACAGGCTTCATTTCCTCCCTAAGTGGCATACGTATCAAATTATCCCTCTGTTAATAGCACAGTAAGGTATCAAATATCAGCATTGTGTTAAAAGGGCTCCAGCGTGGCCTCTGACATTCTTCATTTAAATGAGAGTATTTATCCAGTATTGGGCAGATAAGCTCACTGAACAAATGTAATTACAAGGTTTCAGTAATAGATAATATAACAACCTTTCAGGTGTAATATGGGAAGGAAACATCGCAGCAGATGCAGTCTGGACTAGAAAAAGTGCCCAACTGAATGCCTGCTTCCAGTAAATCAAGAATGAAGGAGACAGAGGGCAGCAGCACAGGCTCTGAATGCAAACTTCCCGCTTCAAGCTCTTGCCATGTTGTTTTCTAGAGTTAGTTCTCGTCTAAACCAAGGCCTAAACCTTGGTTTAGACGAGAAACCAATATTTCATAAACTCATGCTTTGGTATCTCAGCATTAAAACAGAAAAATTTAGCCTGGTTTAAGTAGTCAAGAATCAGACAGGCAGACATATTCCAAACAGCAGTATAAATATTTCCAAGATGCTGTGTTTCTTGCACTATTCTGTTCTGCAAAACATCCAGAAGCATCAGTTATATGCAGCAGGTGCAGCAAGAGGAAATGATAAATTTTTAATTTCTCAATCCAATGCCAACTAAGAAAGTAACATAAGCTTGTTTGAAAGCACAGTCAGGAATCTTCTCTATTAGCAGCTTCATTCCACTGCATACCTCACAGTATCATGACTTGATGTGCACAGTAACCACAAATGCAGCACAGCTTCCCAAGTAAGTGTAACAGTTGAAACGTCAACTGCAAAAATTATCATCAAACGTGAAAGAATCCATTTCAGTAATATCTATACAGAATCAGTGACTTTAGGAAAAAAAAAACTATTTATGGTTATGCTCTGCTTTAATAGCCGAACAGCTCTTTGCAGATGCAGTCACCTTTGCTGTAACACAACTGATCTCTCATGAAACTGGCAGGATGACTTCAAAAGCATTCTTAAAAATCATGCTCAATAAAACATGGCAACCAGCATGAGGCTTTTTTTGAAAAGGCCATGTGTATCTCCTGTCGTGTGACTACAGTGAAGAGTCACTGGACAACTGAGAAAGACCAGCTGGCTTCAAAGCAGCTGCACCCTGGCTTGCTTTTCCTGCACTTCCAGAGCTGCTCTATCACAATCTCAGCTGCCCTGTCTTACTGAACCACAAGGTGACAGAGCAGATACCAGTAAGGGAGGCAGAACCCCCACCTCCATTCTCACTAGCACTTTGGAAATTGCAGTGTACAAAGATAAACCTTATTTATTCTCTTCATGTTTTAGAGAACTGACAGGAACAAATAACTTCTAGAAAGATGAAAGATCCTGATGCAAGTCTAACGGACCACAATTGACCCAAGAACTCAATCAAGGTCATACCTATCTTTTTCTTTGGGAAAATGTGTTGATACTGGATAAAATGATCACTGTAAAAAGACAGCAACAAGTGAGGACTGAAAGAAGGCAGCCTTTCTGTAGTCCACAGGAACATACCTAACTTGTAGACTTACAGAATTCCCAAATCCATTCCCCAAATTAATAAAGTCAGTTTTAAGAAGTGGGGAAAAGCAGTGTAATGATCTGACAAGGAAAGATGAAAGTAGGAAATACTGACATATGAGGCAACTGAGGAGTATATAGGAAGGGAAAGACTATGTAACATTATGTACAATTTAGTTTCTTCCCAGAACAGTCCACTCCCAGGGCCCAACAAGCCCTGAACTGTACAAAAAAAGAACTGACCACAGGGAAACCGGCCACTATGACAAACCAGCCTTTCCAAGGAAACTACAAGGATAAAGCTGTATCTCCTCCCAGCTACTCATCTTCAGATAATCCATGATGTTTCCATGGGCATTCTTGGCATAGAGAGGTCAGAAAACAAATGCTGTACAGCAGGTAGAAAACTATCGGTGATCTCTCTCATGCTGGGCTTTCCAAGGTCAGATC
Organism: Coracopsis vasa; assembly: GCA_026283785.1. NCBI lineage: Eukaryota > Metazoa > Chordata > Aves > Psittaciformes > Psittacidae > Coracopsis > Coracopsis vasa. The sequence continues at coordinate 9,842 of JANHGB010066148.1, read as the reverse complement.
AGTCTTTGCAAGGCTACATACACTAGGTCAGGAAAACAGACAAACAAACAAGTAATAAAGCAAACCTGTACCTTCCCACTGCTCCATGGACATACAACTTAGCTCTTAGAAGAACAATTCAGAAAAAACAGCACCAGTGTCAAAACAGACTCACATAAAGCTGTGAAACTAGAACCTTCCTTGTTTATTAGACAAAGTAATTTGTGACTGAATTAAGCTACCTTACTGAGTCAGTGTAGGAAAGCATTTATAATGTATGCTGAGCATCCCACAAGCCCGCTGAGACCCTATATGGCTGAGAAAGAAACAGGTGAAGAGAGTACAATGAAATATGTCTTTCATAATAGAGATAACATATGCTTGCTCTTTAAAATTGTTAAAGTGACTCAATTCAACTGTGATTTTCCAACAATGTAAATAACTTTGGAATAACACCAGCAATGTGTGGTTTTCATCCACTTGTCTTTTTAAGTAAAATTTCTATTTAAAGGAAAAAAGATTAAATAACATAAACACACACAGAAGTGCTGTAGCAATTTTACACTAACAGCAACTCCTCAATTTCCAGTAACTTCTTTCCAGGAGCATCTGAGCTGCAACACTACTTTAGACAAAACTAAGAGCCCACCACCTCTTGGAGGTCCTTCAGAACATCTTACTATGACTAACCAGAGCAAACAGAGTGACAGCAGTTGTGTTTTAATTAGGTCCTGAACCTGACTAAAATAAAGCATCACCAACTTATCAGTTTAGTGACCAGCTCTACTGCTCGGGTTTTTTTTTTTCCTCCTTACTACACTACTATGCCTTCCATACATTTATGTTACTTGAGTAGGTTTTTGGAGTCAAATTTACACTTCAGTACGGCTTTCATATTGTTTTGCGATCTATCTGCATCACCAGCAGTTGCAATTGCATGGCAGACAGTTCTGTTGTATGGGATGACTCCTTAGGAAGGGTGATGCATAACTGACATTCCATCAGCCACATACACACAGCATGTGTTGTTGCATGTGGCATTTTTTTAAACATAGCCACAGCATCCTCATATCATCAGTCTTACTTCAACTCTAAATTTGAAAATGGGCAAGTCACAATTTATTTGTTTATCCAGGCAGATGGTCCTTTTCCCAGTAGAATACCTACATTCAGTTTTAGGTTCCTAAATCTCAATTTAATCTTCAGAAGACTCTCACTGCAGGGAATTCATGCTCTTTCTTTCTTTTGTGAATTTGTAATTCTCATGGGCAATTAAAGGAAAGAAGCTGAATGTGAAAAGCTACCATATGTCACCTGGAAGTTTTTCTTCCAGATGTTTGTAAAGTTTTTTTATTCTACAGCATTATACAGGTACTGCTCAGCACCAAGGATCAACAAGCAAGCAACAATCTAGTCCTGAAATTCTTACTTTGTTTCTTTATCACTGAAGCAAATGCTATTTTTTTTTCATTTAATGAGAGCACAATCAGACCACTAACTCTTAATGATCCAAGCCATAACTGATTTAATTGCAAATATTACTGAAGAAAACAAAAACCTTATCTTGTTCTTGTGTTAGTGATAAGCAAAACAGTAAGTTTAATGTCACTGGACTTAATATTTTGTTGGCATCAATACTGGTGTGGTGCTCTGCAAGGAAGTGTTTTGTAGCTAAGCAAATTAAATAAATGGAAGTGCTGAAAAATCTCAGCTGCAGTCAGAAAGGGGAAGAATTTGCATATACATGATGAGTGGAAATATAATTAGTCAGTTACCTTTTACACTTCAAATATTAGTTATTTACAAAGATACAAAGAATGCTATAGTATATTTATTGTCATGATAAAGACTTAGGGCCATACCATATTTTCATAATCATATTTCACAGTGATGATGGCACTTGAGGCTAAAGACCTCTGTGTAAGAGTCCATGTTATTACACCACAGATTGATTTGGACACAGATCTTCTAAGCCACTAACCAGCGCTATCTTGTCATGCATTACCTACGAAGATGAAAATTTTCCCAACACTACTAGGGCTCTGGTACACATACCTTCCCCCCCACCCCCAAATTCTAGTTTGATAGACAATTGTCCTGGGTTCAGCAGTAGCAGTCATTTTTCTCCTTCTTAGTAGCTGGTGCAGTGCTGTGTTTTTGACTTTCAGCCTGGGAACAGCACTGATAACACCGATGTTTTTAGTTACTGCTTAAATGTTTAGTCTGACCAAGGACTTTCTGAGTCTCATGCTCTGCCAGGGAGGAGGGGAAGCCGGGAGGATGCAGAGACTGCTGACTCAAACTAGCCAAAGAGGTATTCCATACCACAGCATGCCCAGGATGTAAACTGGGGGCAAGTCACCCGGAAGGGTTAGATCACTGCTCGGTCGGGCTGGGTATCGATCAGCGGGTGGTGAGCAGTTGTATTCTCTTCACTTGTTATTTCCTTTATCATTATTATTATTAGTGGTAGCAGTAGTGATTTGTGTTATACCTTAGTTACTGTTCTTATCTCAACCCATGTGATTTATATTCTTTCAATTCTCCTCCCTTTCCCTCTGGGAGCAGAGGGGGGAGGAAGGGAGGGAGTGAGAGAGAGGGCTGCGTGGTTTCTGAGTGACAGGCTTAAGCTTAAACCACGACATGAGTTCAGTGTTTTATTAAGTAACTAGGTGGCATTTTTCTGAGTCTGAAATATCTGACATATCTCTGCTTATCAAAGATGTAAACTCAAAGATATTAGCTGATGCACCAAGAATCCTGTAGTGAGCTAGTAATATATCTATTAAAATAACTCACAAATCCTCCCAGACACATCCTGTATCTTCTGATCATGAAATCTTAGATGCTTAGTCTGTTACAACTTTACTCCAGCTATTAATATTCATTCAACTAATAGCCTTCTATAAATAACCTTCTATATCAGTCTCTCAAACAATCAATACCCTACGTCTAAGAAAACCTAAGCTCACATGCAACACAAAACACATGGAAGTATTATATATAACACTGAATATCCCATTGCCATTATAGCAACGTTAAAAGTGATCAGTTCAACTTCCACATACAGAATAATCATCATTAGAAGTGGTTCTAATCCATGTAGGTACAGAAGTCAGTATGACAGCTGAGTGATCCAATGGAAATTTCATATTCTAACATGTATAAAATCCAAATAGCTAATAAGAATTATATCTCAGAATAAGACATTGCACATGTACAAAAGGAGGCCTTAGACATTTCTAAGTTTATACATTCCAGTAGGAAAGATTTTCTCCCTCATTACTCCTCTGCAAGCAATAGCAAACTCGGTTAATTGCTCATCATTTCCCCACCACAAAAAAGGAAATTAATCAGTATCTTTTCTTCATAATCTTGAATCTTGCCCTTTTGAAAAGAAAAACACTTTCTAAAGTGTTCTAAACGTGTTTCTAACATGTTCTAAAGTGTAAAAGATGCCACTTTCTAAACCCCAAGTCTGGCCGATTTCAAAACATCCTAAGCCTGTTTCTAAAGCAACTCAAAAACGAGAAAAAGATCAAAAAAATGATGTGTAATACTTTAAAGGTTGTTGTAAGTGCAACCATTCCTCCCTCTGCATAGGAACCACTAACACTGACAAAGTTTTTGTGCTTTTCAGGATCAAAGCTTTTGTGCTTTTCAGGATCAAAGCTTTGCTTTCTCTGAGTTTCAAATATTTTGTGAAGTGATCACAGAGTGAAGTACTCTCCTGGTTTCTTTTTCTAGGGTGGCTTTGTTGATGCAATGTGTGCCGCAGGTTCAGCTTCATGGCTGATCAGTGAAAAGCAGCCTTCTGAGAGGGGCTTTAGAAACATCAGGCAAAGTGAGTGGCAGATGGGAAAACAGGTTTTGGCAGCACTGGCTTTCCAATTACTGCAAGAAGAACCCAGCATCTTGCCTCCACTCCAAACAGCTGTACTTTCATTTACAATGGAGAAAATCCAATCAGATCTGTCTTTTCCCTCTCTTCACTTAATCCTTTCTTGGTTAATTTTTTAGTGTAATAATATTATTTATTTGGTTTAATACTTTAAAGTAAGCACTGACTGACAACAATTTCCCTGTGATGGGATTAGTTACAGATAAGCCACTGCCAAGAACTTTCCTTAAGTAGGATGGGATTTAGGAAACATGCTGTTGTCATGTTCTATCATCAAGATTTTGGATTCCAGAGCCAGGCCAAACTGTTTAATCTGTAAAGTCACAAGTGTTCTAGGGAAGGCTCAAAACAAGGGCAATAAGCAAGAAACTGTCATTTCAGGGTACTCAGAATACTATCGAGGCAGAAATCATCAAGCTTCCCAATTTCACAGAAGCAGAGAATGGTCTGGGTGGGAAGAGACCTCAAAGCCCATCCAGTTCCAACCACCTGCCTGTCTCGAGAACACAGGTGCTCCAGCCCTCGCAGCATCTTCGTGGCCTCCTCTGGACTCTCTCATTTCAAATGCAAATTAATGTACATATAAAAGGAATCAGAATGTTTAGGTCTACGCAAATATACATGTTGATGATTCCTTTCCCCAGTTCTGGAAACCACCAGAGTTCCCCATTTGATTTCTATTAGACGTATATTACAGTCAGATAATGCAGTGGCACCATGATCCCACAAGATGTCTTGCAAAAGAAATGGACCTTACCATTTTCATATATTAACTATGTATACTACTATTTTCTTCAGGATGCAAGATTGCTTAACTATGTTTTATGGGTTACCAGTTAATAACGTATACGTTTTTGGCCTTTGTAAAAGAATCTTGAGAGTTCCTTTTACGTTGAGGTGTTATGCTTTAAAGTGATACCAACAAATTAAGCACCTATTTTCTTAGTTTATTACATTTCAGAAGTAGGATTTGTTGTGATATTGACTCAATGTTTTTAGCAGTTAGTACATCCCATGTTAATTTGCAAAAGGCCAGATTCTAAGTGCACATTGCCCATGTAAATAAGCCCTGCAGACTTTCTGGTGTAAATATTCACACAAATCTGAAGTTAAAACTCATTTTCTCTTAGAAGAAATGACAATTTACATCTCAACACAGGCTCCAGAAGCTTTACTAGTTCACAAGGAGGCAGCTCACAACACATCCACTTTGTTCTCACATCTATTTTCTACTGGAAAAGTGGGCCCAAATATTAGAAAATAGAAGTATGGGGGTAAGTCAGTTTAATCATCTAAATGGTGCTTGTATACATTTTCTATCACCTTTTCCTTTTCAGAGTCATGGAAATACAGCACTTATAAGATACTAGAGAAAGCAGACAGAAGACCCCTGTTATCCAGGATAAATCTACTGGCTTCCATTCTAGTTTCCTACTCTTTTTACCAAACTGATCCATACTAAAATACAATATTTCATCAAAACCAGATTATCTACACTGGTTTTGAACTTAGAACAGCAACAGCTCTCAGTGTTTAAGATCTTAATCTATATAGGGTTTGAATGACTTCTGTTACTGCAATATCAGGTAGATTAGCAATAAAGGTTTACCCATCCTGACATGAACATGTTAAACAGACCTATATGAGCACTGATTGGAAGATAATATTTCACAATAATTTTTTAATAAGAAGTTTATATTAACAGAACAAAACTAATTTTTAGAGGTTTTACCTTAAAAGTGAGCTTTATTTTAGACTACATTTTAAATTTATCATTAATTTTGGACCATTTCATCCACTATTACTGTCCTATTTTATGAAATGGAAATTGACTCAATGAAAGACAAAACCAGGTTACAATTAAAATCTACAACAAAGCTGAAATTTGAAGTCCTAAAATACAGACTGAAGCATTGGCTAAAAACAGACTTAAGTGTCCAGAGAAATCTAGTGCCAAGTCATAGCTCATGTGCTAATTTTAACGCAATCCAAGCAGTAAGAGAGCTGAATTTTCACCACCATTTCTAAATGCTTATCTCCTCTACATCAGACAAATTGTTCATGGGAATGGCCAAGAGGCAGATCTGTATTTTTTTCCCCAAAGGAATGTGTTTCCTAACAAGCACTATCATAAGAACTAAAGGGAAACATGCTCTAAGTAACTGGAAATTAAGACAACTTTTGTTCTAGCATAAAGAAAATTTTTTCTCTAGCAGAACCCATTAGGAATGTCTAATATTAATTCCATTTCAATAAGCAATGGTTGGTGTCAACAACATTGCCTCTGTTGTTGTTAAAACATAACTGAAAATAATGTATTTGGAAAGCACATTCCAACAAGACAGGATAAAAAAAACTGTTGTTATTTATTGTACCATAACGCCCTTACAGCTATGAGAAATAAGGACTAACACTGCATTACATTTTTTTCCAAACTCTTTGCTTGATGAACTTTCTAACAGTGTCAATGAGCTTTTCATCTTACAGCTAGCTTAAGAAATAAACATCCCATGGCAATGATCTGCTTGCACGAGTTATCAATTTTTCTCTCATCCCTGCTCAAACTTGGTATTTTGCATTACTTGAAGCTTCTGAACAGAAGTCAGTAGGAACAGCTCTGAGCCCCTCTTATCAGTTCTGTAAATGTTTGGGATGTGTGATGCCTGCTTCATCGAGAGTGAAACAAAATTTAATATTAAAGAAAATAAACAGCATGGTAGCCTGGTTTATCTCTGGCTTTTCTATGGTCTAGATATAAAAATTTATGGAGCCTGAATCTGAGATCCAGGAAAGATGGAATAATATTTTCCTGAGAGCTCATAAACACAGCATGCGCCATCCCATTCTCATGGCATTTACTGCCCATCACTGCTGAGGAAAAGGCAGAAGTATGTTAGTCTATATATCTTAACATCTGTTATATTTGTTTTACATGGAAGAATATGCAGCTTGTATCAGTTATGATCAATTCTTTATGAGATACCACTCCACTACTCATTCAGCATATGACATGTTAGATGCAGCACGTGCTGTGTCTAAGGTGGTGTAACTGTGTAACAGGTGAAGAGGGCATTTACAGAGACCCTATCAGCTCATGAGTCTGACGCAGAGTAGCACCTTATACTGCCCTCCAAGGAAGCTAAAAGTAACCAGCATTATACAGGACCAGGTACAGCAATGCTTCCAGGAACATACAACATTGTAAATGGCAGCATCTTGAAGTACACAAAGTTCATATTTGACACACAGTAGGTTTAAGCAGAACTGTAAATCACAGACTTCCAACTGGCAATTACTGACTGTTACCTCTCTCCCACTGTGCCAGACATATCTATCACAAAGCCTGATAAGACAGTAGGAAGACTAAGAAAAATAGTGGTGCTGAATCCTCAAATGATACTGTAGACCACAGAGAACTATACTCAAAACCAGAGGAAACCATAGTCTAAACCAAGTATTGTCCACACTATAGTAAATCTAATTTTGCAAAGCAGTAACCATGCTTCAAACTCAATGGGAAGGCTCACTGACCTCTAAAACAAACAGCATGTTTGTGGGGGGAGGACTGGACCTGCTCGAAGACCAACGTGTGGTCTTTCAAAGGCGAAGTGCAACTGAAACTGTCACACAGAAAGACAGTCATCTGTGTCATATCCAAAATGCCACACTGGAATTGCAAAACTGCAAGTCAGCTGACATCTTAAGGAAAAAAAAAAATTAAACCTCAGTACTAGTCAAAATCATTAATCATATCCACATCACTGGAAAGGTATTTCAGATAAGCATAAGAATGCTACTTTCCTGGAGGCAGTGAGAAAATAAACAAAACCACAGTGCAACAAAAGACCTTAAATTAAGAAAGAACTAGTTGAAACAAGTTTGGAAGCTTCATCTTAGTAAATATAACACAAAATAGCCACCCTTCCACCACCTAGCCTTGCCCAGCACACAGTCATATGCACACTCCAACATATGTGTGACCATACAAACAGAAGGGCGTTTACAGAAGAACATCCCTGCAGCACAGTACAGCATCATCAGCTGAGAGAAGCCTCAAAACATTCTGAAGTCCACAGGCTAGTGAAAGACTGGGGCAAAGAAGTAATTCTGCTGTCTGGAGCTTCCTCTTTTCATACAATCACAGACTGGTTTGGGTTGGAAGGGACCTTAAAGCTCACCCAGTTCCAACCCCCTGTCATGGGCAGGGACACCTTCTACTAGACCAGGTTGCTCCAAGCCCTGGCCTTGAACACTGCCAGGGATGGGGCAGCCACAGCTTCTCTTGGCAATCTGTGGCAGCACCTCACCACCCTCACAGTAAAGAACTTCTCCTTATATATAATCTGAACTTCCCCTGTTTAAATTTTAACACATCACCCCTTGTCCTATCACTACAGTCCCTGATGAAGAGTCACTCTCCAGCATCCTTGTAGGCCCCCTTCAGATACTGGAAAGCTGCTATGAGGTCTCCACACAGCTTCTCCAGGATGAACAGCCCAAACTTTCTCAGCCTGTCTTCATAAGGGAGGTGCTGCAGCCCCTGATCATCATCATGGCCTCCTCTGGACTAGCTCCAACAGCTCCAAGTCCTTCTGGTGAGGACACCAGAAGTGATGATTTTAAGGTTTCCCTTGGCCTCTTAATAGGCTATATTAAGTCTTAGATGGAAAAAATTCCCAAGAATGGAGTCTTTCCTTAAACTCTCTCATATAATTAATCTACCTAAGATGTTACTTACATTACTAGCAGTTCATAGCGTGGAAAGAAAGATACATGGCTGCTTCTCTAGGCATTTTCCCATCTTTCATTACCCCGTTCCTTTTCCATTTTATATCAGATATTCACTTTGTGGACAAATGCTTAGGAATCTATATCTTGATTTAAATCTCTGCTTTTTAATGTTGCTCTAGCTAAGAAACATTTGTTGCAAGGAAGGAGAAAAAGTTGCTGAGAATAACTTTAGATTAAATATCAATGATATACAAATAAATCATACTCAAGTCAAACTGACGTAGATCTCTATGAAGTCTAACAACCACTTTGAGGTTAGTACCTCTTAGAAGAGGAAAGTATGTAAGGCAGTAAATATGCATTTACAAGTGTCTATTATTCTAAAGGATTTGAAGTGCATACTATACATTAAAAGTCAGAGCAAGAAGAAAAACAAAACTCTAAATACAGCCTTAAAGAACTATTATTTAGTAAGCAAAGCACCCAGAACTCCAGAAATAAATCAGCAAAGGTTTCCTGTGTAATCTTACATTCAGTATTTGTAAATATATTCACCCAGGTATCAGCTTTAATTAGCAAATCTCAAACACTTGCATAGGAATTCAGTCCATACCCTGAACATCCTGAATGAATAAGACCCATGGTAAATACTCTTTTCTACTATTTATTTCAGTGTATGGAACCATTCTGGTTTTATTCAAAACTGGACAGTAACTAAAACACATAATTTATATGCAGTTTTTTAGAAACTGCATATAAATTCAAGCCAATATTACTGCCATCTTTACAAAATAACACCCACAAATCAACACTCTGGCATTCATAATTTGTAGATCCTTTATATACATGTTGCTGCAAAATCTATCTCTTAAAAAAAATATAGATAATAAAAAATAATAATAATATAAATAATACATTAATTACATATTAATATTATATAATCCATAACATATAATAAATTATAATAGTATATATTATAAAGAAAATAATAGAATTATATAATTAAATAATTCGTAGAATCATAGAAACATAGAATAGTTAGGGTTGGAAAGGACCTTAAGATCATCTAGCTCCAACCCCCCTGTCATGGGCAGAGACACCCCACACTAAACCATGTCACCCAAGGCTCCGTCCTACCTGGACTTGAACACCAGCAGGGATGGAGCATTCACAGCTTCCCTGGGCAACCCATTCCAGTGCCTCACCACCCTTACAGTAAAGAACTTCTTCC
>JANHGB010066144.1:0-11553 GCA_026283785.1 Coracopsis vasa | reverse complement strand
CACCAGTACAGTGCTAGTGCTGGCTTTGAGTCTGAAGGGGTTGCACAAGTCTGAAGGAGGGACTCGTAGGTGGCCAGAACAAGCATAAAGTAGGTGATGAAAAGGGCATGATAAATCCAGTAATTAGCTTCTGTCAGCCAGAATAAGGGGAGAAGAAGTGAAAGTTGATCTCCCCTGGAGGTATTCCAGAAGGAGAACAGTAATGAGAACTAAACACCTTCATTTTTCTTACGATGAATTCATCTGCCACTGCAAGGTTTGCTGGGGTTGGAGGTGCTCCATGCTGTGCTGGCAGGATGAATCTTCCCACAACAGACCTTCTGCCTGCTCGTAGGGACAGGTCAGGACCACAGTCTGACACTGCAATTGATTTGGACAAGGTACTCTCACAGACAGCGTGCCTGCTTTACAAAACTACCAATTTCATGGTGGTATTATTAAGTTTATTGTTTGGAGATGTGCAATTTAGTAATTGGCTAAGTCATTTGAGCAATGTACTAAACCAGACCAAGATCAGCAAAGACTTATTTCATGTGTGTTTACCTGTGTTACCTCTGCTGCCTGTTTGTAATAGATTTAACATTCAGTATAGATGCAATGTTCAGTATAAATTAAAATCCTTAGTCTTTAGTCCTGCACAGGAAATAAATGGGTGGTGTGAACAATAGCAACATCAATTCACATCTTCCCAGCTCTGCCACTGCTGGTACTCTTTGACTCTGCCCTTTTGCTTCTCAAGTCTGGGGAACTATTCATTGATTTAGAGTAGGGAACAGACTAAGGAGAGGACTTGGACTCCCGAAGGAATGAGATAAAGGCCTTTGCCACAAAGGAAAATCTAAGGGCATAAACTGCAAATGAGCAGGGGTACAAGGGGCTGTTTCTGAGATGTCTGCCTATTCTCCTTTCCGTTTTGACACAGCAAGTTATAACTCGTTTGATCGTTGCAAAAGTAACAATCGGACATTGCACACTAAAAGTGCCCCTCATTATAAGACCTCAAAAATGTCAGCACTGTTCAGGTAAGTTTCAGGAATGGAGATACAAAGGATTACTCTCCTTCGGTTAGAACTAGAAAACTAGGAATACAGAGGTTGTGGAGAAGTTTAGAGGAGAATTTCCATTTCTCTTAGAAATGTTTTTTAAACTTTTCTCTATTTTTGCCTCCTTAAGATTTTAATCATGTGATTAACATGTTGAAATGTGGCTATGGAGTAAATGAAACAATTAATGGATTTTTTAAAATTTATTTATGTGCCATCTGGAGGGTTGAACCAAGCACACATTTTAGAAAAATCATCAGTAAATAAGACAACAAATAATGAGGTTTATTCCTAAGTAGATGTTTTATATTTTCACAATAGGATTATCATCCTAGGTCGTTTGTAATGAATTTGTGACAAATTATTTGCTAAGAAATTATTTTTCAAACTAGAATTCCAGTTTGATTTTTTTTTTTCTTAAACTTGGACCACTCAGTACAATTTTCCCAACTTTATCTGTCACCAGGGCTGATATATTTGTTTTCCAAATAAAACAATTCTGAAAAATCAGACCTAGCGCTAGCCAGGAATTGTTTTCTCTCCCATGGAACTCTGCAATGACCAAGTCAATCGGTATTGTCAGAGCATTTGAATCTACTAAACTTCATGAGACATTGATTAGCATTTGTAAAGCAACTTGACAATGTTTTGTAAGACTATAAAAATAGAATCAGTAGAATTTGTAATGTCATATTACAATTTCTCCTTTGTTGGTGTCAAAATTAGTACAATTAGAAACTTCCCAACTAAAGCATTTTTTAAAGATTCCAACATATATCAAAATAACTGGAGGAGAAGGGCACTGTTTTGGGCCTCTTCTGTCAAGGTACATTGATACTAAAGTCCTAAAATAGGCATGCATGTTATATGACTTATCTTTGAAATAAGTCCGTTCACTGACAGAATGTCGTAACTGTTTGTATTGTAAAGTTCACCAAAGACACCGAGTAAACTAAAGCCTGTGTGACAAAAGCAATATTCATAGTACCCACACGAGCTAATTTAAACCCAGCTCAGGTATGTCTACACAAGCAACAAACACTCTTCGGGGTGTAGTACACATTCAGTGTGTGGCGCTCTTAGCTCCATTTCTTTGAAAAACATGGAATACTCCTTCAGGAATGGGAAGTGGCCACATTTATCTTGCACATTTCCTTAGTTTGATTGGCCTGATGGAAACGTAGGGATTTGGGAAAAAATGCTGGCAGAAGCCCAAATATATCTCTTGTTGCTCAATTAACAGTTCTCTTACATCAAGGATGAAGGTGACTCGTAACCCACAAACAGACTGGTTTAGATTTGGTTGCTTAAACTCTGTTTCTCCTTTTAGCCAGCCTCCACTGCACCAATTGAAATTAAATTTCCAGTATTTCAAGTATTCTTGAGCATCTCTCTGTGAAGCCATGAAGGTTACTGCATTGCTCAAAGCAGTGATGAGAAGCTCTCTCTGGTTCATACACAGTGAGAGTTCAATGAACTGTTCTGATTTGTAGATAACACGTTTGGTGCCTTGATATTTCAAAAAATGGATCTTAGCGGATATATCCCACATGTTCGGCTTCTGAAAGAAAAATGTTCATTTTTTAAAAATGCAATATGATGAGGAGAGAATATTCGCCATTGTTTTTGGTCCTAGACACAGTAACGTTGGACGTGTCCTTGAGGTGAGACTCACATGGAACATCACACACAGGATCTCAAATACAAGGTTGCCAACTTCATGTCAAAGGCAATTATCAAGAAAAAAATACAATCTCCTCCACTGACATCAGAGGGCAGGTAGAGGAGAGTGTAATGCACGAAGTAAAGGGGAAAAAAAGGAACGCAACACACATTCATGCATGGATCATCACATGCTAATCCTTGAGCACTTCTGTTTGGGTTTTCTGATGCCCGGCACAGTCCTGGATGGTTTGTTTGCTGTGCACTACATTCTTTTCCTCCACAGGAAATCATTGCACCAACTGTATCTGTATCAGTAAGAATCAGAGCACAGTACAGTGCAGTTGACAAGTAGCAGGTTTTGGTTCATTACTTAGGATCATAGGTAAGCATTCTCTGTAAATAACAGTATAGTATAACTTCCAAGACCAATTACAATCTACACAGATATATGAATGTATATATATAAACCTATATATACAACTCAATTAATGTAGAAAGTGTCTTTGGTTTTATTATATTGTTGAATTGGGTCTCCAAGAAGTCTCTACCTACAGGACAGGAGAACAGCGTCGTAGACTGTAAACTTAATTCTTTTGAGTCACTTAGCAATTCACCCAAGCATACAGAGATAGTTAGAAACTGAGAGGTTAACCTGAATCAGATTTGCAGGAGCTCATGGAAGAAAATAAATTATGAAGGCCTTCCTTCTTCTGCCAACATGTTTAATGGCATGAAGTGCCATCCATCTCACCCTAAGAAACTCTTTGAGGCGCAGCAATGGCCTTCTTACATGGCTGATGTGCTTCTGAATCAAGAGGGTGAGGAAGCATTCTTAAAAATTAGTTTCTGTCTAATTTCACTTTCTCAAAATCAAATACTTTTCCCTGAAAATCCTGGATTTTTGGTTATGCAATGGCAAATATGTATTTTATTTGGGTAGCAGACACTTTCACTGTAACACTTGATCAAAAATCTAATTTGTTTTCTGCAGATGCTGGTTATTTTACTTTTTTTTGAGCCAATCTTTTTTCAGTTTATTCTCCTCATGTCTTTGTGATGCAGGAAAGTGGTACTCATTGAAGTACTTTTTCTACTTCTTTCTATGCAAATCAGTCAAATAATTGATAGTGATGAAGAAAAGCATAATTTTCTACATTTCGTGGTCCTTGTGCACAATCTAGAAGCAGTTCGTGCTTGTTCGCACGTTTACTGTTTTGTGTAATAGTTAAATACCTGCTAAGCGCTAAGAATCTGTGCTGGTTCTTGAACTAAAGCTGAAAGAGCTAGTGTCAAAATCAGGTGTAAGCAACATAAGAGGTAGGAGTCATTCGCAGTTTTAAAAGTCATGGGAAAACATCTCTAATAGATGATCTTGTATATCTTACTGCTTTTCATGTATTCTTCATCATCTTCCTTCTTATTCAGCACTAGAGTCAGCTGTTGAAATAAGGTCTTAGAGAGCAGAGGCACAATTATGGAAAGGCCATAATTGTAAAATAAAAATCAGAAGGAAATTGCAATTAAAGTGAAATGATTGTCTGGTTCACTCTGGCTTCCATTTTCTAATCATCCTAAATTATTTTAATGCATGTTTTCAAGCTCAAAATTAACAAAGGTCCCATGACGTAATTCTCCTAACACCCATTGAATATTACATTATACCAGTCTGATTTCATTCCAATCTTCTGCACATCATCTCACACTTGGGGCGTCATGTTTACAGACCTCCTACCTGCTCTGTTTCTAGATAGTACTTTCAATACATGAAGTTTTGGAATTGTTGTGGATTTAAACCCAGTTTCTTATTTGAAAAGGCCTAGGAATATGAGATAAAAAATAACTCTTAAAACATGTTTTTCTTTGAAATATCTTAAATTAATAATCTAAAGCTCGCATCAAGTCTAAAACAAATCAAACTCAGTCATGAAAATGAGAAACAGGAATTATTAACTGAGTAGCAAGGCTGATGGAAGCTCAATGAGATCATTTTGTTCAAAGATTAAAGGCGATGAACACGGAAATAGTTGAGGAGGATGGCTACGAACACATCTGACTAGAGCTGCTAAATTCAGTAATGATCAAAAGTTAATTATCAAAGCAGAGGGAACTACTCAACACAGACAATTTGAGTCAATAGCTAAGCAGCCCAGAAAAAAAGTAATTTAGAAGAAGTATTTTCATATAATGAAGTTATATAAAAGACATACATTTCAAAGAAACCTGCCTAAAACATGATTGCATTCTTCCTGATCAGAGAAAAATAATTAGCTCTAATTGACAGACCTGCTGCACACCAAATATTTTCAGATAATATGTTTTTTCTGCATCAAAGCTTAACGTGTAGAGTTACTTAATGTCACTTTGATTTTGCCTTCCTTTATCTTCTGCACTGGGCATGCTCATGATACCGCAACAAATACACTTTGAAAAATGAATGAGCAACACCTATAAGACAAATAAAAGCAGAAGGCCAGATCCTGCATTTTCATCTCAGGCAGAATCCCTGACATGCATTCTGTGCTGTGTTTAACATCACCACAGACCCACTCAGAGACAAACTGAATCATTTGTAATAGGAAATGACCAGTTGCTTGACCACCCAACATTAAACTAGCATGGCACGTAGATTAACCTGAGAATTTGCAAGATTTTTTAAAGCTCTTTGTGAATGGGCCTGTGTGTGAAGGACCTGTGTACCCCTCCAGCATGTGCTTTTTCTTAAAAGTTGAGAAAGTGCCTTCTCTCAGTAACAAAGGGATAAAATGTGGAAATTCTTCATGTAAAAATCTAGGTAAAGATAAGTGCTAGAATCATCATGGTCCACGATAATAACATGTATCTGTAATTCTTCTGAAAGCTACCTCATTTCTTTCAGGGTAAACAGTTGCCATCAGCACAGCTAAGTAATCAGAAAATCAAACATACAGTTTAGACTCCGCTCTTTAGTATTCTATGACTTTGACATTGCCAGTTCTCACTCCCTGAAATATCTTCTTCTTCTTTAATCTTTCATGTAAACAGCTTAGCCCACACCATCATGCACATACTTTCCAGAATATCTTCTGCTATACTTCGTATTAGAATTGACTGCATTATTTACTTGTAATCCTAGACACTCTCCGCGCTTCTGTTCTCTTTTCTTTATCTGTATTTTGATATCATTTTTTGTGTAGTGATTTTTGAATAATTCAGGGGAAAAAAACTGATTTAGATGCAAGCTTCACATGCTTGAACTCAGAATTGTAGTAGTCCGGCTATTCGGTATATGAAAGGATCAAGCAAAATACCGTTGTACAGTCAAAAAAACCTCTGTCATTGTGGAAGGCTCTTTATGAGCCTTAAAAATAATGTTAGTTCCCTGCAGGATGGGACTGAAATTGGCGTTCAGTGGGAGGCTTGGGAAACTGAAATGCCATTTTTGATGGTGTTTTAATCCATTTTAAATGAAGCATTTGTGTGTTGTTACATGTGTTTTATTACTCAGAAAGATTTCTTAATAACATACTTCTGACTCTGCGTTTGCACGCCTGAAAAGGGGAGATTTGGGAGAGTGTCATTGGAAAGAGGCGCAACTCACATTATCTCACTAATGAGGCAGGGACCCCATTTCATCATACGCTTGTTTGAGACTACATAATTAGGTTTGGGTCTGTAACACTTACTTGTGCAATCTTAAGTTTAGCATTTCCTGAGGTTTAAGTGTTTTATTTAGCAGCCCTACTGTACAATTAGTATAATTGTTTCCTATCATGCATTCATTGATTTATTCTTTAGATGGAAAATACAATCCAAATGAAAAAATCCACATTTTATTTGCACACTGAGAGCCAGCCGAGAGGATTGCTATTGCCCCATCTTAGCTCTTGCAAGCTCTAATTCCTTCTCCCATATTTTAAACTCATTATTGGGGATTTCCATGGATTTAAACACAGATTTTATCTTTGCTGTGATTGGAGGCAAAAGTGACAAAACAGCAGGTATTTTGAAAAACTAGCCCCGTTGTAGAGTCCAAAGGAAAACTCATTCTGGCAAAATTTGGAACCCAGTTTTGCAGGTGCCAGAGGTTTCAAAAGTTAGTCAGTTTTCATAAAGGATTTAGTTCCTCAAAGGCAATGTGAGCATTTTTCAGGACAACTAATATTAGCAGTTCCTATGTGGGAACCCTTTTATTCCCATCCTTAAGCATAGCAGAGGTTAAAGTTCCTCACCAACCCCCTTTTCAATTTTGATAGGCTTTATAAAAATATCTGTGAATGTAATTAAGCACTAAAACTTCCCTTACTATAATAGGTTTATGGATCAGTTGTCTTAATTCTGCCTTTCACCGCTATCCGTGCTTGTAATCTCACTAACCATCTGACTACTTTCCGTGTTTAAATCTATTACAGTCTGGTTCTAGCAAATGCTAGGGGTTCTCTGAAACGGTATGGCCACATTAGTTTATCCAAAGGTGATGTTTCAAGCCTTCTTGCGTTAAAACATCATTTACCTGTTCTGGAAAAAATCAGAGAGGGCCTGCAAGGTTGTTTCAGATTACATAATTGTGCCACAGAAGCATTAATAAAGCATAAAACCTCCACTAAAATCTCGAGCAGCTTAACCAGTGTGATAGACTGGCGCGGCTCTGCCACCGCTGCCCCCAGCTGTGTTGCTTAGCAACATTTTAATTCAAGAAGAATCGAAGGAGATGAAATCCCTGTGGAGAGGGAAACAGAAATAAGAGGGCCGTTGACAGATGATCTGAGTTGTTTCTTCTAATATACTGTGAAGATCACTGGCTCTTTTCATGAATGATAAATGGACTGTACACAGATCAATGGGTTCAGCAATAAACTGGAACCAGGCTCCATGTCTGAGGTGGTGCAGGCCGAGAGGCCCAAAGATTTACTCATTTAGATGATTTGGAGTGTGTTTTCTCAAAGGTTTCACGAGAGGAAATTGATCTGAACATTTGGTCATCCCTTGCCCTTTCCTGTTGCTGGTGAATAAAAACTGTTTTGGAGATGGAGTCCGTTCTTCCCATTATTTTTTCCCGTTGTTGTTCTTGTTCCAGATATGGACAGATAGCTTGTGACAAAGGGACCAGACCTCAAAGCGGGAAATGAAGTAATTGCCCTGAATGAGCAGTTCCTAAACACTCGTGGCCATTAAAAATAAACAAACCATGCTGATATCACAGACTGGGGCAGAAGTGTTCAAAACCTCTAGTGCTGTATTCCTGAAGAGTGACGTGTACACTTCCAAAGAGCATCCGTGGGTTGATGTTTGCTTGCAGCTTGGTTGTGCTTTGGTGTGTTGCCTAATTGTTTGTTTCCCCCACCCCTCTTCTGTTTACAGGCTGCTGAAAAGACAAAATTGAGAAATATTCCTGTAAAGTAAGTTCTTTTTATATCAGTTTGAAAATGCTAGTCTAACCAAGTTGTTGTATACGATCACTAAAAAGACTAGGACAGCAAGAAGGGCGAGGAAAGAGATAATAGAATTCAAGTTGCCCCAATCATAGCTATAAAAAGATCAGTATCAGTGAGGAAAGCTTTCAATTTCTCATGTGTCCCTAAAGATCGCACTCCCCAAGTTTCATCCAGTTTCCATAAATTAATGTGTTGTCTATGAATAGCTGCCAAATAATATCACAGTCATACTCAATACATAGTGCTTTTAGCCTTGGGGATGTTTGTACATGCTAAAAAGATTATGACTTTTAATTGCAATCCTTGAGAAGGTCTGACAGAGGGGAAATAACGAGGAATGTGCCAAATGATTTCTAGACACATGGGAATATTTTGCACCTATATATCAAGGCTTTGCCATCCTGTTGATTAAGAGCTCTTTCTCACTCCGTGTGTGCATCTCTCGTACCATACACACACGTATGTTTCTGCTCTTTAAAGTAGAGCTGTGTGAAGGATGAGCAAGCTACTAGGGAGCAATTTCAAGGGCGTTTTATGGGAAGTTCTTAAATCTTAGGGCACTAGCGGCAACACTCAACCATATATCATTGAATTAAAAAAGTTGCTATATAGATGTCCTGGCTCTTCGAGAAAAGCCATTTTCAGTTAAAGCTACCAACAATCAGTGATTCAGTTTAAATAATGAATACTCTGGTCTTAATGGGCTCTTATGTACCAATAAAACACATATTTTTAGCTTCAGTAGGAGGTGATCATTGCAGTTTAACTAAGTCCCAGTAACTGTATATTCCTGTTATAGACAGGGGAAATGTTCTTATTTCTGTAGTAGTTTGCTGATCATGCTGGCTTTTGGGCTGGAGTGGGTTTGTATTTGTAAGAACATGCACTGACAGGACTCACAAATCATTGTGGTGTAGCACACATGACAAAAGAATACAATTCTACTTCTCACTTGGCTTCCATCATGTATAGACATTTACACCTTATAAAGTGAATGCAAAATGTGTATGAGCACTTGTTGGAGTGATTAGGCAAGATGCAAGGTAGTCATAAATCACTCTTTCTTTATGTTTCTTTCAATCTGATAAAAATTAGAAATAGGATCCAGCAGGGACCGAATAGCACATGAAACTTCTGATATGGCAAGGGACCTCTCTCACTTATAGGGCTAGTTCAGATTCAGTGCAAGCTGAATTAAAGTCATTGTTAGTTGTTGGTTTCTTAATAGCAAGTGTGAAATGAGCTGTTTTCACCTCACATTCTAGAGAACCCAGGAGTTCCAAGCTGATGAGAGTCCTGCGGAACAAATCGAAAATAATTATTTATCATTCATTCACTTTTGTTTAATATTTTGAGTCAAATTCTGAGAATAGCTCAACTGAATTGTGTTTTCCCACATATAACAGAGACATTGAGCCTTTCAGTCATTAAACAGTGTGTATGCGACACTGATACCCAGTTAATCCACCGGGATGATTTGTGAGTTGGGGCAGAAGGGTGGTTTAGGTTAAATCATTCCTTTACAGGACTTCAGTAACTGTAACATTTTGGAATGGAAAAAGGCCAGATGGACAGTCTCACTCTTTCCACCTGCATGGGCATATTTCACCCTGTCATATTTCCCCCAACTGGTTGTTTAACTTCTCTTTGACTTTGCTCATGGTGGCAGCTTCAATTAGTACCTTAGGGAATCCATTATCCATACTAATTACACTCTGCATAAGAAAACAGCAGAAAAATATGCCTAGTATTTTTCAGTGACATGTAACTATTTAAGGTACCTGTATACAATTATGATTGTGTGCTAAAATACTACCTCTCAGGGCAAAAGTAAGAATAGTGTTTGTAAGATAGCCATAGTAGATATGAATTGCATTTACATAAGTGTCACAGCTACACTTAGTACAGCTCAGTCTTGTCTAGCTTTTACTCATTGCTTCTGTAGCTCTCAAATGTCAAAGAGAATTTCACTTGAATTTTAATGTTCTTCA
Organism: Coracopsis vasa; assembly: GCA_026283785.1. Lineage (NCBI taxonomy): Eukaryota > Metazoa > Chordata > Aves > Psittaciformes > Psittacidae > Coracopsis > Coracopsis vasa. Next base: position 1,443 of record JANHGB010066144.1, on the reverse strand, counting down.
GCAATGCAAATAAAGTTAGTAGCTTCCATTGTCATAAGGGCTGAAAGCTGTACAGATTCCTTCTACCATATGTGACTTATCACATACATTTTTAAGAACACATTTCTGTTATTAAGACATATGTGATAGTACACTTCTGCAAATGTGAATTGCTTTTGGCTAAAAGCCATGCACTAATAAGTTGAGTTGAATCTAACTGCATCTGACATCTGTTACAATATATTTTTTTACATATATAAGTATATATAAAATATTAGCATTTGTCATTAGCATAAAAAATTCCCTTGTTTTTACGTTGTGCTGACATAGTTCTTGTGTTCCAAAACTGCAGTCAAAAATCTCTCCCTTTTAATGACTGTGGTTTCTGTAGAGTCCTTGGACAGAGCCTAATATTAGTTTAGGGGCATGATGAAGATTTCAGAAGTGGTCTGTTTACTTTTCATTGCACAGTTTATTAATGTTGGTGGTTTAATGTCTGGGAGGAAGTTTAGTATTCTTTTTTTGTTCTGTTGAATTCCATGCAGCCCTTAACACTGTTGGAGGGAAAAAAAACGTGGAAGTTTCCTTACTACAGTTCATTAAGGCAGCCAAGTGGCTGGTTTCTTGATGTTCAAGTATCTGTAGGTGCTTAGACTAACTGGTGTGAGCTTCCTGAAGGCCAAGGTAGATGCAGGTGCATTTGGCTCCTTCAGAAGGCTTGGTCTCAATTGCATGTTGTTTGTAGCACTACAAGACACTACACATCTGTAGGAACTCATTTTTATGTATTGGTAGCATCATCTGACATGATATTATGACAAATAAGCACACAGAAAAAGGGCAAGAAGTGTCTGTGTCTGCTGAACTGTTTTTTTCGGGGGGGAGTTGGAAAGAGGGGAGGGTGGAAATAGTGCCGTTACTTTTCCAAAAGCATAAGACCTTTTTTTGGCTGTATGTGGCACCAAGGTGGCCCCATAACTGCAGAATCCATGACATTTAACTCACTTATCCTCTTGTGTCCTTGCTTTCTCCCTTTGGTTTTATCCATATTTACATTGAGAGTCTGTAGTAGAAAAGGGATTTCCTGGATGCAAAGTCCTATATACTTTCTCTATTACTTGCTGATCCTTATCATGCTGTTCCTACCCCTGAGTCTTGAAGGAGGTAACATGACTTAAATAATTTTGTGCTCTGGAGGGTTTATGATTCCTAAAGAGCTGTTACATGAGAAATTGTTTTGAATTAGGACACATCTGAGGAAATAATCCATATGCCCTGTGGTTTGATGGAAGAGGGGGAGAACAGCAATACCATTAAAAGTCATATTGTGGTATAAGCCCAGCCGGTAACCCAGAACCACACAGCCACTCGCTCACTCTCCCTCTCTTCCCCCCCACCTCCAGCCCCTCACTCCTGGAGGGATGGGAAGGAGAATCGAAAGAATGTAACTCCCACGGGTTGAGA
>JANHGB010066141.1:0-12412 GCA_026283785.1 Coracopsis vasa | reverse complement strand
ACATAAGAAGGACATGGAACTGTTGGAACAAGTCCAGAGGAGGCCACAAGGATGATCAGGGGCTGGAGCACCTCCTGTATGAAAACAGGCTGAGAAAGTTGGGGCTGTTCAGCCTGGAGAAGAGAAGGCTGCATGGAGACCTCACAGCAGCTTCCAGTATCTGAAGGGGGGCTATAGGGATGCTGGGGAGGGACTCTTCATTAGCGACTGCAGTGACAGGACAAGGGGTGATGGGTTCAAACTGAAACAGGGGAATTTAGGTTGGATATAAGGAAGAAGTTCTTTACTGTGAGGGTGGTGAGGCACTGGAACAGGACACCTGCCCACGGCAGGGGGGTTGGAACTAGGTGATCTTAAGGTCCTTTCCACCCCTAACTATTCTATGATTCTATGCTTCTATTTTATAACCATAGCAGAGCAGAAGGATGCACAGATTCAGAAGAGGGAGTGGAACATGGCATTCCCTAAACTGCCCTTCCAGCTAATACTGGCCAGGCATTCTATACCAAAGCCACTGTTATTCCTCACTATACAGAATTCTAAGGGTGAAGCCCAAATTTTTAAAGTATTTGTATCATGTCACAGAGACCATTGTTTCCCTTGGCACTTTAATATGGTAGTTTATTGCCTTTAACAAGACAGAAGTGCAGTTATTCACCAGAATGAATGTGTGCTTCCCTGTTCTGACCTCCTTCATGCTGACACAAGCATTACTGAAGCCATTCAATAGATAAAGACTGGTTGAAAACTCATCTTTTGGGGGAATTTGCTACGTAAAATTCTCTGTTTGAGGTCACTGTGCTGCTGTTTGAGGGTGGTGGGAAGGTCTAAGGTGAGCAAAGAGGCAGGACAACATGCATTTACACTGGACAGCGGCCTGACTTAAAATGCTACACCCAATTCCTGTATGAATGTCTCAAGATTCAGCTTCCATTGAATTTTTTATATCTTTCTTTTTTCTTTCTGTTCTTCTCAAAGAACATTGGATAAACTACGGATCAAACTTCTCCCCTGCCACATGGAAGGTAAATTTCCCAGAATTCAAATCAGCCTTTTAGCGCTTTTCCAATAAGTGAAAATGCTTTTTGAAGTCATAGAATGCAAAATAATACTCAACTTATTTTCAAGACCTCTTCTTGACCAAAGACCTTGTCTTTGACTATGTAGGTTTACCTCTTTTCTATAATGAATGTTCTTCATCCTTTTTTTTCTCCCACCAACCCCAGCACATTTAAAGGCTGAGTCCTGCTGTTTCTGGTTTTTCTTGCCAGAGGCACCCATATATTTTTACCAGATCTAGTAATTTTATGGCAAGTCTCACCATTGCTCTTTTAAGTCCCAGATCACTTGGTAAGCAGGGAAGACCACCTCTACTAAAATCCAAGTAGCAACCAAACAGATGAACTACCTGAAGACAGCGAACATCCTGATTCTTGCTGTAGAAGTCATTTACAAAGCAAATCTCTTTACATGTTAGCCTTACTAGCAATGTTTGCACTGTGCTAGAATCTCTGGCCACTTGTCATAATTGCTGTTTAAAAACCTTCAAAATATTTTTTGGCCCCTAAAAAGATTTCTGAGACTAAATGGAGGCTGTGCCTGCTTGGTTTATTTCATATTATACATAAAAATAATGTTCATTCTTCAAAGATGGTGATGATCTTAAGAGGTGACCAAAGATGAACAGGTAAAAAGTGCAAGCAAAGCTGTTTGAGATAAAACAATAAAGATACAAGGATTAGCTGTTCCTCCCTTTCCAGAGTAACTGGGAAAGAACAAACAGAAGTAGACCTGAAGAAGTCAAGGAGAAGCAGTCATCTATTAGATGTAGCCTTCTGAAGGATTCAGTGAATATCTCGACACAAGCTGTAAGACAATGAAGAGAAATTGTGCAAAGTGAAAAGTTGTATTTATTGTACATTTGCGATCTACATGGCTTGGTTAGGAGCTCTGCAAGTAGACAACTGAAAAGACAGACCATACAATACAGGAAAATGAATGCTCAAGGACATTACAGATCATATGCCCCTTTTTGTATCTGAATGAATGCTTAATTAATCTGAAATCATCCCTGGCAGGTGTTTGTCTAATGTATTATTTAACATTTCAGTGACAGAGATTCCCATCTCTGTAAACAACATTCTTCAGTGTTTATTGTCCTTAAAAGTGCTTCTTCTTTTCTGACTTAAATGTTCTTGCTAAATCTTAAATTAATTACTTTTTGTTCTGCCCACTATTTATATAGAGAAAATTTTAGTCTTGTCTTTCTGAAACCAGCTTGCCACAGCTGAAAGAGGGAGGGCTGTACTCTCAGGACAAATGATGTCTTTCCTTTTCGTCTTGCCCCAGCCACAATATTTTCCAGGTTATTGTTGTTCTCTTGGTCCCTCCACCCCATCCCCATCCAGATTTCTTCTGCATGATCCGTACGTGTCATGAAAACTTATAATCCATGCTGCACCTTTCTAGTGTTGAGCAAAGTAGGATATGTTTCCTATGGCCCACTTGTTTGAGCATCTCAGAAATGACAGAGTTGTTCAACAATATTAACTCATTTTCATTTTGTGCTCTAGTAACATCTCCAGACATTTTTCTCTCTAACCACTCTAAGATCATTTACTGGGTAGCTGTTGCATCTAAGTCTCCTATGCATTACATGGTGCATGGTATTCAGTCTTCATCCACCTGGATGATGTCTCCCAAGGCCATCCTTCGAGTAGACTGCCTCTTCACTAAAGAGGCTTCATCCATTTCCCTGTGCTTTGCGACTCGTTCCTTCTGCTTTTTGGTGACATTTTCAAGGAGCTTGCTCGCATCACTGAGGGTTTTCTGTGTTCGTTGACCTGCAGATCTCTGCTTGCCTTCTCCCACACTTGGATCCATGACCTTTAAGGGTTTGGCTTTCCCATGGTCTTCCTGCTGCTCTGTCATGTGCCTTACTCTGAATCGGCGCCGAGAAGCATTCTGGCAAGGGTCAGGGATGCTGTCAGGGCTGTTGGGCTCTTCATGCATGTCAGATATCTGGACAGTGGGGATTAATGGCTTACGGAGTGTCTTGGGAGCGTCTTCAATACCTGATTGTTTAGTCAACTTAAAGGTTGTCTCTGGAGGCAAAACAATTTGGATTTCTCCCAGGGGTTTGCTGCTTTTAGGAGGTAGGGAATCATCTTTGTCCTCCAGAGCAGCCTTCTCACTCAGCTTTACCTTTTGAAGGTTTTCCAGCTCCCCCTGAGCCAGGTTCTTTACCCTTTTCACATGGGGTTCATTGCTGATGGAGTTAATAACTGTCAGCTTCTGAGCAGCCATTTGGGCTTCTCTCTGGATGCTCATAATCCTTTGGAGCTGGGCTTCTTTTACTTCCACTGGGATGTCCAGAGGAGCCAACTTCACTGGCCTCTTCAGGGTGACATTGTCTGTGCTACACAGCTCATTTGCACGATGCAGGCTGGGAGACAAAGCTCCCTCTTTTTTCCCCTTTTCTGGCCACATTTTTTTCTCTCCCTGGGATAGCCTCTTCTCTGAAATCCTTGGCGAAGGAGGTTGGAAACTGAGGTTCCTATGTTCACTTCCTGGCTTCCCTCCTGGCAAAGTGAGACTTTTCTGAGGGTGCAGGTTCACAATGGTGACTTCACTGACAGTGCAGTTATGCTTGGGCTTTTCTTCAGCCATTGGGGGACCCTGAAACAAAACAAATGCTATCATACATTGTATTAATCACCACTGTTTGGTTTTTATATGATGTCTGGAAGTGTGACAAGAGTGCAAGCTCAGTGTCCCTTGAAGCATACTCCTCGTAACCGTAACTCCTCATAACCATAAATCCTATATATATCGGCTTACCCCAGGCTAATCTAAAACTAAGGGCAAATATAGCCTCCATGCCTAGAGAATAAATATGCCTGACAACTGATGAACCAGGGCTTGTTTCCTCCCTGACAGTTACCAAAGTGCCTCAAACAGAATTACCATTCTTCCTCCCACTCTCTCCCAAATACTGAATGTACTTTCCAAGCAGCGAGCAGCACCACCCTGTACAGTGCGGTCACTGAAGTGAGGACCTGCACAACACGTGGAAAATGCCAGAGAATTTGTGTTATCTTGGGGAAGTTCCTACTTGAGGCTCAGATGTGGCTCCTTCCCTTTTCCTCTGGCATACTGAGTGATGGGCATTTCTAATGAGAGTGATTATCTAGCTCACTCCTGTGCATATACTGACATGCTTTATAAGACAGGGCAAGTATCTTTGTTTCCACCAAAATTCTGCCTAATTTCACAAAGTACTTTTCATATAAGATAGAAAATTTCCCTTTCCCATTCCCAATCTGTTTCCTGTACAGACTATACATTTTATGGGATACTCAAGAGCAATATTCTTGACTGTATCTTGAACTTCTAGATCTTATTATCATAAAGATATTTTATTAAATAATAGTACTAACTTGTTTTTCCTCTGTCAGACAGAGAACATGAGCTTTTTTACTTCACAGCTCCTCTCATCTCATCTGATCAAATCTGTGTTAGTAATTCCTGGTCACTGATACTGGTGGGAATTGTTTCTTCTAAGACATGAGCTTAGTATCATTGCAAATAAAAATAATACTCCTCTTGCCCTTTCTGTGTCTTGTGTTCCAGGAAAACACTTAAAGCTGCCTGCAATTCTGTAAATGTGAAGTGAAATAAAATAAACATAAGCAAAGCCTTGTCCTAAAATGCAAGCACGTAAAGCAATGAGACAGAATGAAAGCTCCAATGCAAAGTGAGGTATGGCAATGGGAAAGAAGAAAAGGTAAATAACATAGTACCTACAAATTATCATTTTTTAAAAGATCTTGCTTGAAAAACCTTTTATCTGCCTTTAAAAAGTGAGTACTTAACTAAAACCCAGACACTTATCCACGCCTATAGAACAACCTGCCTAGACAGTGCCTATCACTAGCTATGGCCATTCTTTGTTTTCATGCTGGTTTTAGACAACAGTGATTAAGTGATTGGATCATTCTCTGCTTCATTCATTCTAGGAAAATTCAGCCAAGTTAAGAAGGCTTGGAGAAATTTTGCACACAACCTAAATCCTGTCGGAGTCCTAATGTTAATACACTTAAACCCCATCCTTGGCTAATGTGCAAGATAAGCTGCATCCTCCGTTACCCTGCACACATTACTCAGTGCCTTCTTAAAATGTCCATCTGCTATGTATATACTCCTACTTAAAATTTAATTAAGTAATTGGCCCAATCTTGTGTAGATAATTGCTCTGTGCCCAAAAGTCCCTTTGCAGTCAATGAGAGACCCATACAAAGAATGACTGCTTCAAGCTCTCAGGGTCGAAGTATTATGATAGTGGTATTATCAAAGGGACCACCAGTCTTTATTTAGAAATCACAACCTTCATGTAATTTAAATACTTTCTTCCCTGGCCTCAGCTTGCTGATCCTTCTGATATACACTGCACAGTAATGGAAGGGAAGATGCAGAAGGGTCATGGTACTTTATCACTATTTAGCTAAATTTATTTCATGCACTGTAGCACAGTGGCAAATTAGTATGGAGTGGCCTCAGATCTATGAAACTTGGTGTCCCCCTTAAACATGAATCTGATGTTTCTCTACTTAAGCTATCTTAGTGCCCAGACTGGATGGTCCTCAGAGAGAGGCACTTCTGCAATTTTTACTTCATTTTAATTTCAGGAGTTTGATCATTGCAGGGCAAAACCACTTTGTTTATAGGGGAAAAGTGAGATTTTAAAGAGTTCTAGGGAACTCTGATGCTGTTTTGAAACCTCATTCATCAGCTTTATGATGAGGTCAAGAGAAAGGATTGAGCTGAGGTCCTTTTCCAGTCTTGTTCCTCAGCCTCTGTTGCTCTACAGCTGATGAAACCAGAAAGGTTTAAAGCAGCCTCAGGAGTGCTAAGGTTTTCTGTTGATAGGTACCTGTTGGAAATGAGGAATCAAAACGGGGCCATCCACACAGGATGTGCTTAGATATCCTGACAGCCAGCAGGACTTTAGCCAGAAAGTCAATCTGTCAGCAGGGCAAAGCAGCAGGCTGCTGTGCTATCACAAAGCTCTGCAGGGTTTGAGATCCAAACCAGTTTTATGCAAGTCACTTCCCTGTACGGCTCCAAAATGCTCCCGCATTCCAGTCCAGTCATTAGAGTAACCACCAGGAGGCAACACTGGGATTGCAGTATTCATGATTATAGACACATCATGGTTGAAGGGAATCCTTTAAAAATATCAACTTCCTTTTGAAATCCCTGTTTTCTTAATCACACTTGTGAAGTTTCCCCTCCTTGTTTAATGAAATCAGATTTATAATACATTACATAAGAAAAAAAAAGGTGGGGAAAAAAAACTCAAAGCAAAAAAAAAGCTCAAAAAAAAAAAAGCCAGCTCTAAATCCCAAGCTTTTCCTGCACAAGGAAAAGCTTTAATCTCATTGCTTACAGGATAATCTGTAGTGATAAGCAGATGTTACACAACTCAGATGCTTTTCCTTCCCATCATCACGTGTACCAACTGATTGCTGAGGTTCAAAGGGGAGGACAGAAATACCTAAGAAAGGATGTTCACAGATCAAATCCTCCAGCTTGTCAGGTTGAAAGCTTTTCCCCATAGTGGAGGGCAATTTGAGTTCAATCCCAAAATTAGCATCAAGCCTTCAGTATGCCTTAATTCTCCAGGTGATGCCTGAAGCTCTGTTACTGAAAAGCCCTCTGGCACGTGGAGATCTATTACACATGCTGTCATTCAGAGGGGGAGAAAAATGATGCAGTTTAAACATCCAGGAATGAATGCTTTTGTTTCCACTGCAGATTCTGCATATGCAGTAAATAGTTCAGGTCACTGCAGATGGATGCAACAGAGCCAGCACCCAAATAATGCCCAGGAAAGCCAGTAATATTCAGCCTCACAGTACTCTGTCTGCTGTCTGCTTTTGTCAGCTGGCATGAAGATCACGCTTGCAATATCAGAGACTTATAGCATCATTTGTTGTACATGAAAAATTTAACAAAACAATATTTTCTGTGAGCCTTTGTGTCCTAGGAGGTCCAATGACCATCGGGCTGGTGAGGTGAAAACCTAACATTGTCTATAATCAGCAGAACTGAGGGCAGTGCTACGAGCACACCTAGCTGCCTTTGATATCAAAACCAGGTACCAAGGTGAAGTGAGTGGGGGGACATCACACAAGGAAGTCGCTGCTGAGTCTCCTCAGTGCAGTATCCATAGATGATGCGCCATTCTGCCACAATTCCCTTTCCATTGCACTACTTGGTATCTTAAAACGATAGCAAGAAGATTTTCAAAACAGAACAAAGACATTTGAGTGATCCCAAAACCAACCCAGTCTCAGGAAATCCACTTAAAGTCCCTTTTCTACTACAGACTGCTCATTTATTGGCAGGGAAGATGCTTTGTACACCTATGACTTTCCACGTGTAAACTTGTGCCAATTCCCTCTCCTATCCCACAGGAACATTTTGGATATATTAGAGAGTAGAAGCTACTCAGCACCAGGTAAAATGGAGTTATATTAGTTCCCAAAGTAGGTTCAATTTCGGATAACTCCATTTTCGGAAAACAAGTGCTCTGCAGAAAGTGGTAACTGTTGAATAACCAAAGCATGAGAAACTCTGTAATAATTTGAAAATTCCATAAGGAAATGATAAGCAAGGATGCAACATTGTCGTGGTTTAAGCCCAGCCTGTCACTCAGAAAACCACGCAGCTGTTCGCTCACTCCCCCCCTGCTTCCTTCCCCCACTTCCAGAGGGATGGGGAGGAGGATCAAAAGAATGCGACTCCCATGGGTTGAGATAAGAACAGTCCAGTAACTAAGGTATAACACAAATGACTACTGCTGCCACCAATGATAATAATGATAATGGAAATAACCAGGGAAGAGAATACAACCGCTCACCACCCGCCGACCAATACCCAGCCCGACCGAGCAGTGATCTAGCCCTTCTGGGCTACTGCCCCCAGTTTACATCCTGGGCATGACGTGCTGTGTATGGAATACCTCTTTGGTTAGTTTGGGTCAGGTGTCCTGTCTCTGCTTCCTCCCAGCTTCCCCTCATCCCTGGCAGAGCATGAGACTCAGAAAGTCCTTGGTCAGACTAAACATTACTAAACAGCAACTAAAAACATCAATGTTATCAGTGCTGTTCTCAGGCTGAAAGTCAAAAACACAGCACTGCACCAGCTACTAAGAAGGAGAAAATGACTGCTACTGCTGAACCCAGGACAAACATTTTTCTCAATGCTCTTCTGCCAATTTCTTTATGCTCTGTAGGATTTTACAGATCTTTAGTACAAGTTTTGCTTTGCAGAGGACTTGTTTTTACACTGTGTTTTATTTCGTAGGTGAGAGAAGGTTTGGGACATGTTTTATGATTTGCAATCATTAACCGAAAGGAATGGTTTGTGAAAGCATATAAAATTTGTTCATAAACTTCGAGGGATCTTAAAAAGAATTACCCCGTTTCGTACAATTTGGTACCCTTTCCTTCCTGATGATGCCATTGCTTTAGTAGCTCCCCCTTGAATAAACAAGGAGACCAGTCTGAGCTCTAGGAAACCTACAGCAGAACTACCCTTTCAGGTTCACCCAGTCTGAAATCAGAGTCTTCAGACTTCTTGCATGACTTCCAATCTTTACTGAACAACCTAAGTCTTGGGAAGCTTCTTGAAGGGATTTGTAATACTGCAGGAAAGAAAGGAGGTGCAGAACTCCAGTTCTAAGCTTCTTATTGGCCCTCAGTGATGATGAGTAAGTCACGTTAAGCCAACTCTTCCAACTTCCACATCTAAATAGGGACCTCCTTCCTTATTTAGACCAAGACAAAGATTTGCAAAAAATGAGCAACTAATATTAGACTTCCAAATCTAGATTTGAGATATAAATAAATGACCTGGTTTTCAACAGTAGCACTTCTTAAAATCAGCCAACTTTTTCAAGGATATAAATCATAATTCAGATTCTAGCTTCAGCTTCGAAAATCCTAGCCTTAACTGTCACAATAAAGAGATTGATTCACCAAAGTCCTAATGATCTGCAAATCCCGGTCATTTCAGCAAGACTGTATGAGAAGTAAAGGTCTGCATCTGCAGTTGGACCCATGCTGACAGGGGTGTGTATGCGTGTGTGGCATTATAGCACTAGCCTAAATCTTCTCACTGCTGTGAGTGGAGCAATGGAGAAATGAAAAATGCAATATACCCTGCTAACTACCAGCTCCTGCTTACATTACATGCCTACAAAGATAACAGCATGAGAAAAACTTGCAGAGACAAAGAGATTGAGCTCTTCCTTTGCCAGTTTTTCTTAATTTAGAGCTTGGCACTGTAAAATCCAGAGAAATGGAGCTATCTGCTACAGTGGAAGCTCATGTCTAGGAATTAATTTGGTACCCTGCACTATCCCACTGATAACGGAGGCCAGCACCTTGGAGGCAGTGAGAGCAGCTCTGCAATCATTCAATCTGCCTGTTCTCTGGATGCCACTCATCCATTGCACTCAGAAATACCCAGGGAGACAAGCAACTTTTCTTAGCTCTCCCCTGCAATATTTCATTCAGAATGGAAGAATGAGCATCCCTGTCTTCTGAAAAGGAGGTATCAGCAGTGCCATTATCCTTCTTCAAAACATACAGGCTAGGAAATTTACTTCTTAGAAAAGGGACCCTCAAGTCCTGATATTCCATCTCTCCACAATATTATGGGGTCATTACTCCTGTCAGAATTGTTCCTTTTGGTTTTGTTACACCAATTAGGCCAGATGTGAAAAAATGGCATGACTACACAGTCTGGCAGTAAGGGCACCTTTGGAGGTGCCCTTTGACAAAGACAATTTAATATAGAGGGACTTCAGTACTAAAACCTTTCTTAATGTCCAGCTACAAGGCCAGAATCTCATCTCCCACTTTCTTACCCTTTGCTACATCACGTTTTCATCTCCACCCTCCAACAGAAGGGGTTGAGATTTTTTCTGGCCCATGTTTTAGTTAGGGCATGCTCCCAATGGGATGCTTCAGGTGTAGTCTCATCAGACAGGAGGATCTCCTCTAGTAGGAAGGGCTTTGGGAAGGCATTTGTGAGTTATCTGAAGGCTGTGTACAATTGACAGGAGCCAGCTCCGCTGTCTTCAGCCATTAAGAGTCCAGCCTGAGCTGGATGACTAGGGGACCCTCAATAGGAATGGAGAAGGACCAGTTCATGCTCTCTGAAAATAGGTACTTGAGACAGTAGTATTGTAGAGAGTGAGGAGACTGACTTCCAGGAGATCCCACCCCACTTCAGTGACTTTGTGGCTAAAGTTAAGCTAGGGAGCCAGCAGTGGGTTGGAGCCTGCAAAGGAAACTCCATCTCTTTAGTGTCTGGGACAAGCCTTGAATATTTGTTCTACCTTTTGTGATCATTTCCTTACCTACATTCTATGGCTATTGCTGTTATTCCCTTCATACTGTCACTCTACAAAAACATTTTTCAGATGTTCCTGTTCCTCTTAAACTGTAGGCAGCACATAGTGTTATACCAGTAGTAATGTTAAAGCAGAATTACCTGCTAGTCCTGTTAATCCATTGATGCTTTGACAGCAGAGGTATTACAAATAGAACTTCTTTGTGAAAAATTATTAAATGTGACCTGAAAATCCACAGCTCTCCAATTCCCTGAAAACTTACAGTTTCCTTGTTGAATGATGTAGCATTTAAAGCCAAAAGAGTCAACGGCAGCCCATCCTCTGATCCACTAATAACATGGATGTTGAAAGATTTTGATGTCACTTCTTTTATCCTCAAACCTATTATCTGACTCTTCTCCCTTTTGCTCTTCAGAGTCTGGTTTATAGAGCAGTGCAGTGGACAGGCAGGGGAGGTAGGAACTGTTATTACTTTTGCTAAGGACTTGCTCCACAGCAATAGACAAGCCACTGAAGATCTCTATGCCTTGCAATCAAGGGATGCACTGCTCGAGAAAATCACTATAACCCCTTCCAACTTTAATTTACCTCTAGCTTCAGCAGGACACTGGTTTATTCCATTCTGCCCAATGGTCCTAAAGTTGAGTGGTGTTATTCACCTCCTGTGCTCTGCTCTGGGAAGGGCCACATTTCAATGTCATGTGGATCCCTGCACCATTTGGAGACCGCTGTAGGACGTTCCAGATGGTAAGCTGAATGCATTAATCTATGTCATGAAAATTTAATTCATACAAAGGCAATATACTGTTTATGTATAAAATAGGCAGTACTAATACATTAGCATTCAGGGCTGAATCGCACCAGGGTACACAGAGCTCACAGTGAACTCAGCTTTTTGGCTGTTACAACAACAATCAATTGTCAGAGTTATTAAGCACAGGTACTCTGTATTTGGGTAGAATATGCAGGCACATTAGCAACTGCATTGGTAAAACAATCCGCCCCTCTCCATAGTAAATTTAACTCAGTTGTAAGAAACCAACTATGATTTAAAAGAGAAAAGCCATAATAATACAGAGAGCATGTAACAGCATGGGCTTGCTGCTACATTTGCATTGACGTCAGAGCAAACAAGATTAAATGAAGGCGAGAACAGCTACTGAAATGTGACCTTAAACACAGCCCCAGAGTTGCAGATATTGCCAAAATCTTAGCTATAACTCCACCTGGTTTGCTGACATAGCCCCAGAGATAATGTCTTCAAGAAGCAGATGAAGATCCCTGTGGCAGCTGGCACAGTGAGAGCTTTGCTCACTTTCGGGCATAATGCCACAGAAAGGAATCAGGATGGGGCAGAAAAGAAGGTGCTGGCATGGTCCTCCACAAGGAAACCATTGAGGCTGGTAGAATTTGCAGCAGCCTCTTAGCTGCTATCAGCTTTGCTAGGGCTGCTTTGGCCCAGGATTAGGGAAAAGACTTGATCTCATTTTCCCAGTCACTCACTTCCCTTCCCTCTGCCCAGTGTAACCTTGACACTTTGAGATTCAGTCTTGGAAAGCCCAAGCCACACAGAGAGCCAGGCCTCTGGAAACAGTGATTAATGGGACCTTCAAAAACACAAGGAAAATCACAGCTAAAAATCTGTTGCTATAGGAGCAAAGCCTGTTGAAGTCTACCCATTGAAATAAAGCATGACTGCATGCTGACACTGCTGAAACCTGTACCACTGTTCACTGAACAAAAAGTGGATAAAATATCCACAAACATGACAAAATTTCTCTGGCAAGAGAGCATCCATTCAAAAAAGAACTAAGCAGGTAGATCCCACTCTTCCCAGACACAGATTTGAGTGAACAAACATGTTTCTTTTGACTGAAAGAGTGGGATTACCTGCTATGTGTGGAACAGCTTGCCCAGAGAAGCTGTGGCTGCCCCATCCCTGGCAGTGTTCAAGGCCAGGTTGGACGGGGCTTGGAGCAACCTGGT
>JANHGB010066129.1:0-17894 GCA_026283785.1 Coracopsis vasa | reverse complement strand
TGACTCCCTTTGGTAGTTGTTGTAGCTGGCAACAGTCCCACAGCAGTGCTGTGCAGAGCTCTAGTAGTAAGACCATATCACATATGACAAAAGAAGTAGAATTACTTAGGTGTATGTCTTTAATGGCAGACTGTTACCCATTTCAGGACACCGCGTACAGTGAAGAAACCATACCTTGTTCTGTAACAGCTTTCTTGGATAACCACAGTAATCTTGCCTCCTTATCAACTGAAATCCCATAAGCTGCTTATTATCTGAAGCTAATTTGTTTATATTACAGCTTTCAACAATACTAAACCTAGAAATGCTGCCTTGTTATACTACAATTAAACAAATGCATTTAAAAGTATTGATGATAATGAAACTTCAAGTCACATGAAATAGTTTCCTAAATTTCATATTAACAGATGTGACACTGTTGCATTATCCTCTTCAATATAAACCTCATCAGGGTTTTCATAGTAGTAACCTGAACATTTAAAAGCACATACACTTACATTTTTAATCTGTGAGAATGAGTCGCCCGATTTCTTGTAAATATGCAGTTAAGAATAATTCAATGGCAAACCTGAAGTTTCTTTTCCCTTCTTCCTAGAGCATACTTCTAATGGCAAAATTCATGCACCTGTTCAAAATAATTACATTTTCAGCTTCATTTGTAAATGAGAATGCAGTAAACATAAGAGAAGTATAGATGTAATACCAGGATTGCAGTGCAAAAATGTTTTTTATCGGACATTTGGACATCATAACCCTGTTTACGTAGTTGCATTAAGGTTCTGTATCATGCTTGCTTTGTTCATTCCTGTGACATGGAACTTAATTTGATATTTAGTGGCCTTACATGTGTCCAAGGGAAAGGTCTTCTACAAAGTTTGATGAAGAATACTTTACTCAAGTATTGTATCGAATCTAGAGTTTGAAAGTTAGCACTCAACAATTACTATGATATTTAATTACACATACACTAAGTCAATGTATTCTGAGTACAAGTTTAGCACTTCATATTGTAAAGGATTACCACTATTAAAAAAAAAAGTTAGTTTGTCTTGTATATCAGGAGTCAAAACAGCAAAGAAAACAAATTGAATGTGTTTAAAGATACTAAGGTCAGTGTCAGTTACACTGAGTAGATTCAATCCTGTTAAATTTGACTGTCTTGTGGTATGCTATATATGATATTCAGGTTACTGATAAGGTCTATATATTAACTGGAACCATTCAATTTTGTTTCAGAAATATAAAGAGTGATCGCGTAATGCCAGAGGAAATAGCTTGTTATTATAAGCACTACGTTAAAGTCATGGGCCTCCAAAAGAATTTCAGAGACAACGTTTACATAACATCAGTATCCCGGCTTTACCGAGGAAAGGATGATGAAGATAGAACTCAACGAAATGAACATATTTCAACACAGCATTTGGAAATGGAAGATGGACAGAAATCACTGATTAAGAGAAACTGGGAAGTCAGAGGTTATCAGCGAGCAACAGATGGTTCTCACGTGCCCTTCTGCCTCTTTGCTGAGAATGTGGCCCTTGCCACAGGAACCTTTGATTCTCCTGGCAGACTACAAGTTGAAGGAGAAGACTTTCCTTTTGTGCTTCATTCTATGTCTGACTTTGGAGCTGCTATCAGCAAAGGAAAGCTACGTGGGAAGCCAGACCCTGTGCTAATTGTGGGTGCTGGACTTACAGCAGCCGATGCAGTACTGTGTGCCTACAACAACAACATTCCAGTAATCCATGTGTTTCGTAGAAGAGTTACTGATACAAGTCTAATTTTCAAACAGTTGCCTAAAAAGCTTTACCCTGAATACCATAAGGTCTATCATATGATGTGTACTCAGTCCCATACTGTGGACTCTAATCTACATTCTGCTTACACTAGTTTTCCTGAACACAACGTACTTTCCTTCAAGCCTGAAATGAAGTGTGTTCTTCAGAGTGCCTGCGGACTGAAGAAAATTTTGAAGTTTTCTGTAGCCTTAGTTCTAATAGGTTCTCACCCAAATCTTTTCTTTCTTAAGGACCAAGGACATAGTATAGGTCATCACTCTAATCAGCCCATCACATGCAAGGGGAATCCTATAGAGATTGATCCATACACTTACGAATGTACTAAAGAAGCCAACCTCTTCGCTTTAGGTCCTCTGGTGGGAGACAACTTCGTACGTTTTTTAAAAGGAGGTGCACTGGGCATTGCACGATGCTTGGCAATAAGGCAAAAGAAGAAACATGAATTGATTGAAAGTAGGGATGGAGGAGGTGATGGGGTACCATAAATGAGATGTTAGAAACTCTCACATACAGAATTACAGATGTAGTCTAACAGAACACTCACTGGCAGCGAAAGTTGATAGCAGTCACATTTCTGTTGTGTACAAGTAACCCACCTGCGCTTGTATTGCTTGGTAAAGGATGCTGATACTACAGTACTTCACCTTTTCAAAATACAAAAAATCGATCTGCTATTACAACTGATCTCTACTCAACTGGAATTACTTCCAGATAAACAGAAAATGAGACTAATTTATATTGACCTGCCTGTCATCTCTTGCTCAGCTAAAAGAGCAGACTTCCTCTGGGAAAAGCAATGCCTACCAGAGTGGCTTTACACTTTAGTGTCAAATATGACAAAATATTCCTACCATGAAATAACTTCTAAAAGCAGAAAGCTTGCTTAGTGCAAAGTGATTCTTGGTCCCAAAGCAAATTGGAGCCTTCTGCTTGAAACAAGGGTTTTATTTATTTGTCATAGTAACACAGTAATACTTGGGATGAGCACTTAGTAAAATGGGGTTTACTATAAGAAGGATTTCTGTAAGCAAGGAGTATTCCTCCACAGTTATAAATTATCCTATTTGATAATTTGAGTAAATGAATAAGCATTCCCATTTAATCTTTAACATGATTTTACACAGTCTGTTAATGTTTTTTTTCACATTACGCCTTGAGTTGGGTGAGTGCAGAAAGACTAACATCAGATGTTCCCCTATGGTGGTATGTACATTTCTGAGAATGCTCATTAACATAAACAATAAAGTACTGACATAAGTGCTCTTACTACAGTGTCAATATAATGAATATGTAGTGTACCACTGAAAAACTTAGTGAGAGAACTTCAGGCTGTTTTGCTTCCTAGCTCAGAAAGACTGAATGGGATCACTTGACCGCTGAAGGCTGGAAGGCTGGTGATAGATATTCTCATCTCCATTTGACCAAGTATTGGTTATTTCTTTTTTCTTTATTTTTTTAAGAGCAGCACATAACACTGAAGTTGTTCTAGCTTGCAGATTTGGAAACTTGAAAAAGCTGTATCTCACAGCCAGCTAAAAAACAAACAAACCAAACCCAAAACAAACATGCTGTACTTCCTATAAATCTCAAGGTCTCTTATGAAAGACAAAGACTTAACTTGTACCTACCTCTGAATTGAAGTTTCACCTTTCTGCTCCATAATAATATAAGCCCTAGGTTTCATTTGCTGGGTTTTAGAGTAGTTAGTTTACCTAAACACACTCATGGGTCATTCACCATAGCAAAGTAAGCAACAGCTAGCTAGAAAAGTTATTTTCCAGAACTCTCACTAGACAAAAGTGCTTGGTTTTAACCGATATATTAACAGACGTTTTAATTCAGATCCAACATGATGGAAATAGGTGTGGTTTTTTGTTTGTTTGTTTGTTTGAGGTATTTTTGTGTTGAAGAATATCATGTTAGTTTAAGGTATTGTGTTTGCATGATTAAAATCTCCATGTTAGAACTTGAACAGATTTTAAAAAGGAATCAGGCTTAGACTTTGTGAAACCGCTAGTGCTTGCTGGTTTCCCAGCTGTCTAAGAAGTTGTGGATACTTTATGCAATAAATGCCTGTTTTCTGTGCCTACTGAATTATGGGGTTCTGTGGCTACTGCAGACCTTTATGCACCTGAGTAAATTACTCATGCTTTGGACTTACAAGTTGAAAAGGTAAAGTATGAAAGGGTTAAAGTGACTGTATTTCCAATGGAAGTCCAAAGAAGTTTATGAAATGATGCTACTGCTACTACTGAATTTTAGTTTAGAGCCAACATAATAGCAGAAAAATTAACACAAATGAAGCAATGTTCATATTAATTTCTGCATTGCCTACATGGTTGAATTTAACCATGCATTGTCAATACTAGTTAAGATACTTTTTTATACTGGTACTTGAGCTGGGTTTAATTATTTAAAATTCTAGGCTTATTTTCTTCATAATTGAATTGAGATTCTGTAATTTCCCTTCTTTGACAGAAACTGTGTATATATAAATATATCCTAAACCTGTGATACCTAATAATTTTAACTGAGAATCAGTGTTACAAGTGCTAAATACTTGATTATAGAACTTTATTGCAGTTAATATATTGGGAATACATCTGAGCTGTGATTAAATTTTTTCAGTTTTGTGTCAATGTAAGTGTCCGAATACAACATATCATGGCACACTACTGCTTTTTCATTTGTCATGTGAAGTATTTAAAATACCAAGAAAACAGGAAGCGATTTACTTAACCACTTACTTTGCAAAAAGGAAAGTAGCTTCAAAAATCCAAATCTCTAGCCTCAGCTGTTGCAGCTGCTTACAAGCTGTGTGTGTTCTAGTGACAAATTGGTAGAAGAGATTTTCATCCTGTTACTATACAGGTATCTTTCAATGCAGTATTACAGCACCTTGAGGTTTAACTGCATTATTTTCTTCTATTAATCTTGCCAGTGTTTCTGAGATAAGAAATTGCATGTGAGACCCCTTCTTTGGGCAGAGACGTTTTCTCAGTGGTCATGTTTATTAAGCCGGTATAAAAGTACTGTTTTTCAACTAAAGCTTTACTAAAAAAATCATCCCATTTCTTGTAGGAATTGCTAGGCTTGAAGTTGTGGCTGGATTTTCTCACTTTTGGGTTTCTGATTTAGAGAGAAATTTCTGTTTCTTGACTCTTTGTTAATTTATGAGAAAAAGAAATGTAAAAATCAGGCTTTGCCTTGGGATAGTTTAACCTGAAGCATTGTATCATACTTACAGCAATATTGTGGATTTGGTGTTGGCACTGAATAGTTGTCTTTTGGGGAAATATTTTTGTATCTCAGATTTAAAAAAAACCCCAAAAAACAACAAAACATTTGAATTTCCTGTATGATATAAAAGTTTTCAGAAGGGAAACTTTGCTTCTTTCAGCTCTTCTTTCAGTGAGAAAGATAAGCTTTTAAACATGATGAATTTAAAAAGAATGCTTACTACTGAGGCTTTATTACTAAAATACAGACAATATAATTTTTAGCAAAAGGAATTTAATTTGGATTTACAGAATTTGTAAAGATATGTCAACACATGCTGTGTATTTTCTAATAGACTAGTGGTAGGTAGCTCTAACAGGTAGTGTTAGAGCAAGTCCAGAGGAGGGCCACGAAGATCAAAAGGCTGGAGCCCCTCTCCTATGAAGACGGGATGAGAGAGTTGGGCTTGTTCAGCCTGGAGAAGAAAAGGCTCCGGGGAGACCTTAGAGCAGCCTTCCAGTACCTAAAGGGGGCCTACAAGAAATCTACAGAGGGACCTTTTGCAAGGGCATGAGGGCCAGGATATGGAGGAATGGCTTTAAGCTGACAGGAGATTTAGATTGGATATTAGGAAGAAATACTTTACTGTGAGGGTGGTGAGGCCCTGGCACAGGTTGCCCAGAGAAGCTGTGGCTGCCCCACCCCTGGCAGTGTTCAAGGCAAGGTTGGACAGTGATTTCAGCAACCTGCTCTAGTGCAAGGTGTCCCTGCCCGTGGCAGGGAGATTGGAACTGGATGAGTTTTAAGGTCCCTTCCAACACAAACCAGTCTGTGATTCTATGAAAATGTCTCTTACAATTGTGTTTGGTTCTCAATGCTGAATGTGTCTCCTAGCTAAATTACTGCCAAGATTATTCAAAGTAGTATCCAGCTGCTGAACTGGGACTAAGATTTGTCATAGTAGATTTCCCAACAGTCTGCCTCATATGTGATTATTTGACAGTAGGTGCTTGTTAATGAAGGTAAGAAATAGCACAGCCTTTCTTTTTAGTTTCAAGTAGATGACTGACTTCTGCTTAAAACATCATCCACAAAAAGTGAGGCTAAATTTCATCCTGGTGAGTAAACACAGAAATCCTTTCTGCAAGTAATCCAGAGAGTGGTGACAATAACATTGGATTCTTCTCTCTCAGGAAAATGCATTGTCTTGGGCCTAGGCTTGCCAGTGGAAGCATGGAAAGAGGATAGCTCCCAGAAACAGCACCTGTGCATTGAGTAAGGAGCACCAAAGTGCATCCCACATCTATAGGTCCCTATTCCGCAGCACGCAGGGAGCTGCGGGGGTACACTGTATCTTCTTTCTAGCCTGGTGAGTGGAGGCACCTTTTTTAATGATGAATTTCACAGAGTGATGGTTGCATAATAAAAAATACTAATTTTGTAGAAGGAGGTGGTGGTAGCTTCTTTCTCTGCACAGCTCAAGAACTGAAAACAAGGCTAGGGCCAGAAATTCAAAGTAGTTATTCAAAGCAGGAGGAAATTAAATTAAGACCCAAACTCTGAGGCAGAGCTGACCTGGCATACCCATTTGAAAGGAAGAAAAAGCCGTTTTTAGGCCAATTGCTCTGGAGATAGATAGAAAGAAAGGGTGTCAAATTTACAAACTTCTAGTGAGTCCTCACTGATAACCAGTGATGACCAGTGAGGAGCAATGGGGAAAAAGCAGTAAAGAATGTGAGCAATGTGAACTACAGGCCTTTAGGTGCTCAAGTGAATCCATGCAGTGTTGATGGGCTGGTGATCTCCCATGCTCTTGTGTCAACATCTGCACGCTGCACCTTCAGAGCTGTGTGTTGGAGCTGTTACCGTTAACAGGTTGCCATATATTTTTAACTGGCTATTAACTGAAGTTACATGGAAGTGCAACATGTATATGGACTAGAAGCAATTTTATTTGCTCCAGAAGCTGTAGGACTGGATCAGTAAGGCCGTGTGCCAAGACGTGAGATCTGGTTGCTCTGGTGTCATATTTTCTACTTCTGAGAATGCAAGCAGATATTTTCATGTAATAGTGGAATTCGTGCTCTAACAGTACTACCTTCCAAACATTTCTAAACAGCAAGAGGTAGCACAGGTATGCCTTAAAGGCAGCTGATTATTCAATTTTATTATCATCCATATAGTGATGATTTAATTTTGAAGAATTTATGGAACAAAAAATACTCAGAGGTTTATACTGTTACATTTTAATTTAGATAATATTTTAAAACCTTACAATAACAATGTTCTGTCATAATTTTGGATTATTTTTTGAGGTGAGAACAAGATGTGAGCGGTACCTCAGCTGATGTGAGATTTTTGGAGATTTACTCCCTCCTTTTTCCCTTACCCAACCTGAAAGAATAGTCATAGTTTTGTCTGAAATGACCATTATATCTGATTCTATTTAGCAGAAAGAATGGAAACTTAAACATTCTCTGACAGAGAAAGTAAGGTTTTGGTGACATTAGGTACAAATATGAAGTGAGGATACTGAATTACAAACATCTCTTTTTTTACTGAAAAAAACCTGAGGTATGGTACACCTCAGTTTTTCAGCTTAGCAAATTTTTGAAGCTTGAATTACACAAGGAACTGTGAGGTCAAAGATGAATTTGGTGTAAGGAACGGGTTGTGGGATGGGAGAGCCATTTATAGTATAATACAGTAATTATAGTGAAGCTAAGCACTGTTTTAAAGATGGTTTTGTCTTTGCAGACAATAGAACATTTCATCTCAAGCAAATCCTGACCCTGAGCTCGCATTACACCTGACTGCATGGTAGCTGATTTTCTAACAACGATAATATGGTACTTACAGGGCACATAAAGCCAAGTCTTAAAACTTTGTGGTCATCAGTAGTCATCAAAACCAGGAAGAAAATACACTTCACCTTCTTAGCTCTCCTGTCATTTTGAAATTACTTGTTCTGGAGACAAAGTTAATCTAATTTGCACTTTCCTCCTCCATCCCTTTATACTGAGACGACTGGCAATGTGTAAGTATCAGCCTACGCTGCCTACAGTGGATAATCCAGTAAACTAAAATTCAGCTTCGTGTTCCTGGACACCCTCTGTAGACTTACGTGCCAGCATAAAGAAAACGAACAACTAGATTTGTTGTATATTTACAAAATATTACAGAATCCTGGCATTTTAAAATTCTTTTTTAACTCAGTGTGTAAAGAAAAAATAGTTGTCCACAAATGCAAAGATAGAGTCAAGGCAGTCCAAGAGATATGATACAGTTCCAGCGGGTACTGTAGGGAGGCAAATGGTTCATTTTTCATCAGAGTAGATTCCAGGACCAGCTTCAATGTGAATGCTGCGTTATTGCTGATCAAGAATTGATGCTGCCACGTTACATCTACCTGACACAATTTGGGAAGTCAATGCTATGACCTTGTCATTTTTTTTGTTAGGCTTGGTATGCTGGTTGTGGCATTCAAGTTCTAAATGAGATAAAGGATTATATTCATCTACCTGTATGCTTGTTCAGACATGATACACCCAGACTTGGAACTACTATGTAAATGTCAATTCCTTGTGTCATGTCTCAGTTTCCTGCTTTTGCTAGAGTACGCTTGGGTCATAACTTTTTATTTTTAGATGATCAATGTAAACATGTACATAGCAGCTATAGGCTGAAATTATTCTCCTTCTGAGCTGCAAGCAACTCGTGAGCAAAACGTCAGCTTTGGTTAGGTTAAACCTCTAACTAAGGTTTGCATGCTAAGCTTGAAAACTGGTAACAACTGAAAGCTAAATATTAACTACATGATCTCCAGAGGTCCCTTCCAACAATTCTGTGATTTAAAGTGTTTCACCTAGAAGCCAATTATTTTGGTTTGCATAAGTGGGGAACCCTTGAGTCAGTTAAAAACAAGCTGGGAAGAAGAGGCTTCTCTTCTCATCAGAGAGATGTAGTGGTCGGAAGAGGGAAAAGGTGTTGGTTTGCATGGAGATGGTGCTATAGCCAGTGCTCAAGAGAGATTCTAATAGTCAAAGCTGGGGCAGAGAGCTATGAGCAGAGCGCTAAAGCAAGTGGCAGGGAAAGAGGGAGGTCTGATTTTGTCTACCGTTTTTAGAACTAACTTGCTGGAATGTGGAGGGTACCAAAACATTGTAAGAAGAAGAGTGAAGAATAAGGGTAAGGAAGATGGTTCAGGTTTTGTCACGTCTGGTGTAAGTTCTAAGGAGATATCACAACACAACTGGAACTTGTGAATCAAACACCAGATGCGCCAAATGTGAGTGAGGATAGATTCAATAAATGGAACAGAGCAAGAGAAGGGCTAGTTTTATAGGGGAGAGGAAGGGAAAAACAGGAAGATAAGGACTGAGAAATCACCTGTACAAAATGAACTGGTAATAGGAGAGATGGGAGAGCCTTCAGCTACTGTCTGTTAGGAACTGATGTTTGGTGATGAATGCATGGAATAGAGCTTCATCAGCAGTGGAGGTAATGAGCTTCCCCAGCTGATGTAGGAAAAATGGGAAGTCAACTGAAACTGGTGTGAGTTTAACTGAAAATTAAGCATGTTGTTCCTGCAGCACTCATCTTCTATTTAGTGGTGCATGGAGTAATTCAATCTGCTTTAAACTGTTCAGCTAAGCTGCTGAAGGCAAGACTGTATTTTAAAAACCTTGCTAATAAAAAGTACATTTAGTTTATGTATTGTGTGAACCTCCTTCCTGTAAGCCATGTGAACAAAGATAACCTGCTATAAAAGCAATCCCAACAAAACCGCAAACTTTGTGTTACACAGAAAAATGCAAGAAACAAGATCTCAAGCTTCTAAGATCTCTAAGCTTCTGCTTAGGTGTATTCTTTAAGTGAAGAAAGGTGGGTGTGCTTGCAGACTGTGATCTGAGGCAGATGAGAGAAGCCTTAGATGCTGTGTCGGAGTTACTGAACCTTTTTTAACCTTCTAAAGAAAATCGACACACAAGTTCTCTCAGAAAACTGGTGAACCAAACATTGAAACCACAGGGCACAAGCACACAGAATGAAAATGGAGCATGCAGCAGAAGTTCTGCAGAATGCAAAGTTAATTGCCCTTGCTTATGCTCACAGCTTTTGCTTTGCCTATAAAATGGTCTTTATCTCAACGCATGAGAGTTTTCCCACTTTCACCCTTCTGATTCTCTTCCATCCTGCTGAGCAGAGCGAGTGGCTATCGGGGTGAGCCCACAACAGTATGTTTCAGAAAATAAAGGAAACATCAGGTCAAGCTAATGTAATAGTTCCAGGAGTAAGGCAAATACTGATGTAACTAACTGGATGTTCAGACTCCCAGGACTTGGATCGTCTAATCATGTCCTTTATCACCTACCTCAGATACTTCATGTTGAAATAGCAAAGGGCTGAGGTTCACTCATCTACAGGCCTCTCATCAACCAGACAGCAGATGTAACTTAATTAGAAACCAAATTATCACCCATTGCACACCCTCAAGGTGGACCCAAACCAGGAACATATACTGGATGCATGTTCAGCCAAGTGCCAATACTCCCTTTTTTTGTCCCCAGTACTACTGTGGAAATCCCCACAATGCCCTCCCCTCTTGAGAGGAAACAACATTAAGGTCTTGAAAATAGGCAATCCATAAGTAACAAGCAATGAAAGAAACTTTTATTTTTCTTTAATAAAGGGAGGACTTAAAAATAAAACTTGGAGTAACAGAGAGTTCAGGTGGTCACACATAGGTATGTATTACATTGTGTAACCAGCAAACCTAAGGAGCAGAAAGCTGATTTTGCTAGAGAATCATTGTAAATTCAGGTCACAATTTATCTTCGCCTTTTCACATTAGGATCATATCTGCAAGAAAAAAGAAAATTTGTCACAAAGAAGTAAAACTTCATAATATTCGAAGTTAACAATGGGATGTGAATAGCTTTATTATATATGCAGAACAAGGGACAGGTCACTGTTCAGGCCTTTCCCTGACTCACTTCTAGAATTAACTACTATTGCTACAATTTGATTGAAGGATGTGTAACCTGTGCATGAATTAGAAGTAAACTTCACTAAAATTTTCACTGACTTCCTAGCTACTTAAAATCCTTAAATCTGATGCATGAGTTTCTCCAAGCTCTTAATGTCCCAACATAAAGTTTCTTAAATAAAGGGGGGGAAGGTATATATTCACATGTGAATGTATATCCACAGTAATGTACAACATTTGGCCACAACTCATTCAGACAATTTTTGTTGCTTCCTACTCCTACATAAAGCCATTCCCTGCCTTACCTTGCCCTTTATACAGCATCTTACCAACTGTTACTAATTTAGATCCACTTTCTGGATATACTAAATGGTTACCTGATTTACTGCAATATGCTTACAGTTGATTCTGCTTGACACTACTATCCCTTGGCTTTCTCGTTCTCTCCATTTGTGCTTCATCTCCCCAAATCCTGTGTCACTTCTTTGAAATTCTGATGTGATTTGTATTCATGCATGATTAACTTATGGACACAACTGAATGATCACGAAGTTTTACTTCCACTAATTCTGCTTTCATTCATCGAGACTTTTTTTGCTTACACAGGAAAATGTGACAACTTGTGAGCCAAATTACATCACCACATAACTAGAAAGGTATTAGAAGTCACTGCTGTTGTTATACAACTCAGATTTCTGGCAAAAA
This sequence comes from Coracopsis vasa, assembly GCA_026283785.1. Classification (NCBI taxonomy): domain Eukaryota; kingdom Metazoa; phylum Chordata; class Aves; order Psittaciformes; family Psittacidae; genus Coracopsis; species Coracopsis vasa. Next base: position 6,182 of record JANHGB010066129.1, on the reverse strand, counting down.
CGAAATGTGTGCCATCTGAAAGAAATGCTCTATTATTAACAGTTAATTGACAGAGCAATAAGGTTTTCTGAATGGCTTTACATGTTGATATGCAGTATCATTTTTCTTTGATAGAGATTTTGACAAAAACCACCCTTGTCATGCACATTTTTCTACCTAAATGCTCAATTTTTAGTGTTAGTCAAACACATGGCAGGTAAGAAGTCAAACAGTGATCGATTGTTTCTTCACATAAAAACTAAAAAATAATGAAATCTTTGCTAAACAAAATGAGATCCTCACATTAAATCTTAAAGCATTTCTTTGAATTAATTGCTATAGCATTGTAACACATTAGTTTGAACATTTAAATACGTCCTGGGCACCAAATCCTATTTTGAGAGGCAATGGACATGGAAAAAGAAGGGGGAAAGATAAGCAGATAGGAGAAGAGGATGATGCACGATGAAAACCTGCCATCAGGACACCACCAGCTTCAACCCTGTCTGTGACTGTCTATGGAGATGCTGACACCGACACCTCACCTCCAGCCATCTTCCATGCCAAATGAAGCCTGGATAATGTTTTCCAGAGAAAAAGAAACCAAAGGACATAACCAGAGAAAAGAAACTGTACAGTGCCTGTGGCCTGAAATGGAAAACGGACTCCAGAGATTCCAGTACTGAATGCACAAAGAAACAAAAGACCTTGCTGGGAACAGGGAGTGAAGAATACAAAGGGCTATTACTGAACATAATACATTTATCTGTAGTCTTAGTAGACAGTACAATAATACTTTTCCTTCCTCCTCTCTCTCTGTACTCAAGAGCAGCAGTTGAGTGCACGGCTTTTCTTTCTAGCTCGTCTTTACTTGGAATACTGCATGAATCTTTCTAACATCATCTTCAAATGCAGTTTTCATGGGAAATTTTAGCTGTTAATATTAGCATTATGCCATGTAGTTTGATGCAGAATTAAGGACAAAATTAGAAGAAGGTTACAAACTGCTGAACATTAAATTCTGTGGTTTAGTATTTTTGACTGTGGAAACTTCTGTAAGTACAACTACCCTAAATTGACTGGAGATGAGGTAAAAACTTTTTTAAGCATGAATGCATGCAAATCATCTAATTTTCCACTGCTGTGTTCTGAAAGGCTAAAATTAATTAAGATATTTGGACCGGATATTGTGAACACAGCAATCAAGCTGCACCACATTTTTATAACTGTCTTCGTAACTGACAGATATTTAAAGGCTCTACTGCAGATGTAGAACTTGGCTAAGAACTTTTTTAATTAGAAATGGGTCATAAATAATTAAAGTAGGATTACAGTCAAAGTAACCGGACAGGAACTCAACTGAATAGGATGATTCATTCTTTCAAAAGAGAGATTAGGAAAAGCAGTAGACAACTGAACTGAGGGTTATTGAAACAAAACTGCTGAAACAGACTGTCTTTTGGAGGCAAATCTAACAAGTTATGGCAAGAAGCAATAGCAAACATTAAAGTGAACCTGGACCTCCCAAAGAAATCTCTCAAACTCCTGTGACATAAGCACTGATTAAGACAGAATTAATGACTCTACTACTCTGTCAAGAGCATAGAATGACTGGTGTAAAAATACCTCTTCTCCTCAGTCTGAAAACCAGGAAGATGTTAAAGCATTGAGGGAGTTTCTAAGGTAGGAGCTTTTTCATTGTGAATGGATTTGAAAGCAGCTGAAGGTCTCAAACATAAGGGACACAGAGGGGCCATACTGAAGTATTCACTTAGGGGTTATTTTGGGGTTTTGTTTTTAATTTTTGTTTTAAATTCTGTGAATCATTACTTCAAAGATTAAAAAAAAAAAAAAATAGCCCTGCCCATCACTTGTTCACACACCTATTGTTCTGTTGCTTCTCCCTCAAGTGATTGAGCACAGGGACAAGCAAGTGCCATGGCCAGAATGAAAAAGTGGCAGACCCCATCATTTCTTCTTCACAGTTCACATGACTGACTTAATTGTAAGACCAAAACACTTTATTAGGCTCTAGCAAACACTAATGGCAGAAAGTCTGATCCTGGAATCTCTTCCAGCCTTTGTGAACAATCAAGCTTGTGCATATGAGCCAGGAAGTAGCAACATTTTTGTTTCAGAATGTTCTTATTAAAAAATTGTAGCAAGTCTGAATGAAATTGAAAGTTTAAGGCATAAAAAGAATTTGAGAGAAGTTGAATCATCTGGATATATTCCACAGATGGGAACCCATGGAATTTTGAAAATAATAGTCAAAGCAGTCTTCTACAAAATCAGCATGTGCCCAACAGCAGATACAGAAAAATACACATTTTCTAAGTGCAAACATAACACTCTTACCTAAAGAGATCATCAGCGAGTGATTCTTCTCTTGCATGTCGGTTCTGTTCCTGAGAAAATAATTTATTCAATATTTGATGTTAAAGATTAAACTAATAAACAATACAGAAAACCAATACATTACTGCACTAACAAAGTTTTTCCTGAAGAAATAAGTTTTCTCTAAGTACTCCATTTAGTGCATATTCACATTAGGTAATGTATTTCACTACTGAAGTTTGGCTACCACTACCAACTTATGGAATGTAGTAGTTTTGTACAAGATAGTATTTTTGGTCAGAAATATGGGGTTTGGGTTTTAAGCATGCATGTAGAAATAGGGAATTTTTTAATCTGAGTATTGGTGTATAAAGGGAATTTTAATTAGTGTTATCTATAGCCAGGGATTAAAAAAAAAAAAAGGGGAGGGGGGATAATCAGAAAGTGTTGATGTGATGGGATCTTAATTGGGCTCTGGAAACAGAATATGATTTATCAGCAAGTATTTATAAAGAAACTATGGAAAATCAAAGTGCCAGAGAACTGCGATGACAAAATTTATTTACAACTTCCACATAAAAAAGGTGGAGATTTTTGCAATAGAAAAAATATTATTTATTCTTATCTCTTCGGTATACTCCAACTGAATTTTACTCAGGTATATTCTGTTCCATTTATGAGTAAAGTATCAACTGTACTTTATAACAATTTGAACACAGCTAACCACAGAGAAGTTTTTTCCAGCTCCCTGTCATGTGTTTAGAAGTCATAAGTTTCCATACTGCTTTTCTTATTATTAAAAAAAAAAAAAGAAAGAATTCTCTCTTAGGTTACTGATTTTGCTTTAAATCAGTATTTCTGATTATATGACTGTTGCACGTAAAGTGAATTCAAATAATCAGCAAAAAGATGAGTTTACCACTGACCTCTGACTTCCAGTAACTTTTCTAATGTGTATGTTCCTATGAGCATCTGTGGACAGCTGAGGTTTTATTTCAAAAATAAAGTTCAGAAGTATTTCAGTAATTGCCAGAGGCTGGCATGAGGACTTACATACGGCAAGTTTTTGGTTTACCATCTTCAAGAATTAATTCCTTACCTCCATTTCTTGCCTTAACCACTCTTCTAGCTCTGAATTCTTTTTAGCCTGGTGAGCAACCAAATCTGACTTTCCAATAATGTATGGAAGTTGTCCGGCCCCTGGATAAGCTACCTGTCAGACAATAAAGTCTTACAATACAAGGCAACCCACACTGCAAGTAAAAGGTCTGTTTTAACAAATTCAGAAAGTCTATTCAGATATCACAGAAGGAAGTCAGTCTTCCTTTGAATAACATTTATCAGAGACCAAATTTAAAAGAGACTGAAGCAAAAAAGCATTTACAGAAAGCTATTAACTCCCTCCTTTTACCGAAAGAAAAAAATATCTGACAAATTACATATGCTAAATAAGTCATAGTACATTAAATGGAGTTTGAAAACATTATAAACTGATTTTTACTGATAGATTCTATTTTATCATAGAATGCATAAACATCTCTTACAAAATGGTGGAAAAGAAGATACTATTAGAAATTTAAAATATTATCTAAAAATGAGAGCATACTCCCAGAAAGCTGGAAGTTGTATTGTGTGACTCTCACTCTCTACACAGTATTTTACTGAAATGCATTTCTAGTAATCTTATGTCTTTTTTTATATATTATTTTTTAGAATGAGCTGAAGTGGTATTTTTACACTGAACACTAAGACTCTTCAAATTATCCTCAGGATCCAAGCAAGCAATAGATCTTACTGTTGTAAGATACTAGATTTAGTTCCATTTAAAATCCAAGATTTATTAGATAAAACGCAAGATTCTGAAACATGTTAAAGCATATGCTATGCTTTATACACAGCATATGTATAAACATATGTATTTTAACATATGGTGTTTGGAGAAGTCAACTTGCTAGCTTTTGGGAGATGGTAGCCATCACTTAACACCTTATTCCAAGTAACAGCTTGGAATACAGAGCACAAGTCTCTAAATAATCTAGCATGAGGTCAGCCTGGTACTTCTTCAGTCAGTTAGAAAAGTATTTGTTAACAGTATAATACGGTATTTAAATTATTTCTTTCTGCAGTTACTATCTATTTAAGAAAACCCCAAACTTTCCTAATATATTCCTACAATCTTAACGCAAACCTTTCTAGTACTTTTAAGTAGTGCCATCTTGTGACCATTTCAAATACACACCAACCTTTTTGAACAGTTTGAAATTTTTCTTTCCCCCATAGCTTCTATTTCCAGTAAGCTGACTGTTCTGTCTTGGTCGGCTGACAACCAATGATCTAAACTCGGTCAACAGAAGTCTGCTAGGAAGATTGCTGGAGTCATCTTGCATTTTGTTGTGGTTCTTAGGTGGGAAGAAAAGGGAAAAGCATTTCAAGTGTATAAAGAGACACGCAGCATCTCTAGCAGTATAAACTTTAGAGAAAGATATAATCATGCGTACAGCTGAGGCAAAAGATAGGATTACAAAAGGGCAAGGGGAAGATGCAGTAGTGCTAAAAGCCAAGAAGATAGATTTATTTCTCAGTCTCCTCATATACCATCAGTAGAGCTGGGAGCTCAGTAAATTTCTCTTGTATTTACACCTGTTCAAAAGCCAGGATCACTAAGAATTGCAGCAATAATAATGAAGTCAGTGTATCTCACTGGACTAGGATTTTACTTCCAGATTAAAACAGAAAAAAAATCTTACCTGAAGTTTTTTTTTATTTATCTAGTATCTAAGAATAACTTCTTTCCTCCTCTCCACCTTGCCTCTTACCTGGACTAACCAAGTATGCTTACTCTAATGGAAACTCCAGCTAGCTCCAGGGATGATAAAGTCAAAAATCTTCATCTTAATTCTAGCCTACAAATTTACCATTTAGGCCAATGTCATGGTTTAAGCCCAGCCGGTAACTCAGATCCACGCAGCCGCTCGCTCACTCTCTCCCTTCCCTCCCCCCCTGCTCCCAGAGGGATGGGGAGAAGAATCGAAAGAATGTAACTCCCACGGATTGATATAAGAACAGTCCAGTAACTAAGGTATAACACAAAACTACCCCTGCTACCACCAATAATAAGAGTGATAAGGGGAATAACAAGGTGGGAGAATATAAAACTAAAAGGGGAAAAGAGAACAACAAACACAAGTGATGCACAATACAATTGCTCACCACCCACTGATTGATACCCAGCCAGACCTGAGCAGCGATCTAGCCCTTCCGGGTAACTCCCTCCAGTTTATATACCACATGCTGTGGTATGGAATACCCCTTTGGTTAGTTTAGGTCAGGTGTCCTGTCTCTGCTTCTTCACAGCTTCCCATGCCCCTCCTCACTGACAAAGCATGAGACTAAAAAGTCCTTGACTGAGGTAAACATTACTTAACAAGAATTAAAACCATCAGTGTGTTAGAATCATGGAATCATAGAATAATTAGGGTCGGAAAGGACCTTAAGATCACCTAGTTCCAACCCCCCTGCCATGGGTAGGGACACCTCACACTAAACCATGCCACCAAAGGCTCTGTCCAACTTGGCCTTGAACACCACCAGGGATGGAGCATTCACAACTTCTCTGGCCAACCCATTCCAGTGCCTCACCACCCTCACAGTAAAGAACTTCTTCAATATATCCAATCTAAACTTCCCCTGTTTAAGTTTTAACCCGTTACCCCTTGTCCTATCACTACAGTCCTTAATGAATATTCCATCCCCAGCATCCCTATAGCCCCCCTTCAGGTACTGGAAGGCTGCTATGAGGTCTCCACGCAACCTTCTCTTCTCCAGGCTGAACAGCCCCAACTTTCTCAGCCTATCTTCATACGGGA
>JANHGB010066127.1:31647-54932 GCA_026283785.1 Coracopsis vasa | reverse complement strand
CAAACCAGTAGTCACTTAAGTGCTTGTCTATACCAGTGACTAGAACATTGCCAAACTGCAGCAGAAAATGAATTACAGAAGTGCATACAAGCCTTCTTTAAAACCCTGATAGAAACCATTGCAATTATTTTATATACCCATTTACTCAACTAATGTCATGTTACTTCTGCTGCCATCACATCCGGAGGTACTATCCAGGAAGTAGCTCATTGTTTGATAGTATGATGATATGCAGTCCCAAACAGCTTTAAATCTGAGTTTATGTCTCCATGGTATGCTGGAAAAGACATATTTTGGGGCATCCTCTTGGTCCTTTCTGTCCTTTGCAATGATTAAAATCAATGGATAACCATTAACACAGCACCAAGCCTCTGTTAGCAGCAACATAAAATGGGTGTCTGCATTGTAGTATGGTTTTACACTGCTCTTGCTTAGCTCAAAGCCTGGTAAACCTGGTAAATCGGCATCATCCAGCAGATTACTCCATTGACAGAATATACAATAAGCAAAGAACAAAGAGGGGAAGATACATGAATGCATACAATTTATGGGTCAATTTATGCAGCACCATGGTGGCTGGTGTACAAAATCTGTACCTGGACATCTCTCCACACTTTTATTTCTTTGGTGTCATAGAAGAAATGATTCTGAGGGATTTGGCAGTATCACCTTGTATGTGAGTTTAGGAAGGTCTTTTTATTCAGTGGGAGCAGCTGTAAAAGTTATGACAATAATAAAAAAATGCATTGTGTTGAAATTGTTACTAATTTTACATCAAGTCATTTTTGAAACAATAAACTGTGAGAAATTCTGCATTTTCCCTTATATTTTATTATGGATCATTATAATAATTATATTATTATTTTCAAAATAATATTTTGAAAACTGAACACCCATGCTTTCTCTTATAGATTCATTTAAACATATTTAGAATATGTATCGACTCTCAGAACCAAAATAAAAATGCATTTCCTAAATATTTTCTTGTTTTTTTCCTACTGGGCTGATTGTCTAATTTAAAATATTGCCTCAAAGTATTTTTCCCTCTTATGCATGCGTCCAATGATCAGATCAATCTGTGAAATCTAGGGAGTTGAATTGAATTGAACCCAATATAAAAACCTTTTGAGGTGTAAGCCATCACTGCTTACAATGTTGTTTTGAAAAATAATCTCAAGGCTATTTAATTAATTGTTCATTCTTTTAGTCTCCCAGCCCAGGCAGATTAATACCTACGCTGCCCATAGACCAATGAGTTCTGGAGTCTCCTACAGATTACCACATATGTAGTTTAAATCTATTTTCTCTTGGAAGGAAGGAAGGAAGGAAGGTAGGAAGGTAGGAAGGAAGGAAGGAAAGAAGGAAGGAACCTTTCAAGGATCAATTCATAAGCAAAGGAAAATATTCTATTCTCAGCAAGAAAACAATAATTTTTTGTCTGCTACAGTGATTAGTAACATTCTATAGCTTAAGCTTATTTAAAGGGCTCCATCAATCCATGTAGGATTGACCCACTTTAAATTCTTAAAATATGGTGAGAATTTCCCCATGTTTGTGGGGTTGGTTTTGGGGTTTTTGTATTTATAGAAGCAAACAGAATCTGTAGAATTGCCACCAACAATTTCCTCCACCAAGAAAACTGATATCACTGCACAGAGCACTCAGAAATGGTGCTAGAATTTTTGCAGTACAGCACTATGAATAAAATCTTAGGGCTTTAGAGAAACCAACTTAAAAATTTCCAAAACTCAGGGTAGATGGGAACAATAAAGTATCACGTTGGGGTTTGTGCATACAACAATTCAGAAGAGGAAGGATCTTTTCTTCCCAGCCAAAATTTCAAAATCCCAAGAGAGGTCTGACTGTCTTCTGGCTTCAAGCACCATAAATACAGACCAAAAAGAAAAGTTTTGACTGCCTGTTTCTGTCTAACAGAGGTAGGTAGTAACGTTTTCCTGGAACTGATGAGGTAAGATTGATGTCTATAAGCGTTCAGGAGCTCAGAGATTATGTTTTAGATTACAGTTAGTAAAATCAATCCTTAGCCTTGAACCTTCCCTCCTCCACATTAGCAGGAGATGAATATTTGCTGGTCTTCTTGGGCTGTGACTGTGAAAGAGCCAAATCTCTGCAGGTGATGTTTAGTCAGTAGCTCAGACAGTGCTTGTTATCTTTAAGGATCAGACCTTTGAGCTTTTCTCCAGCAAAGCATGCATAGCTGCTCAGATTGTAAGTGATCCTGATGATATTCGTACGTCTACTCGGATACAAAGTCACATTGGGATATTAGTGTGCAAGGTGCCTTCTGAATAAATAAATTCATAAATTCTCAAAGCACGAGAGGCTGAAAAAATAAATTTTTAAAAATCGTCAAAATCCTCAGTCAAAATAGATAAAAATCTCGTTTTTCTTATCTAGTGAAAACGTACATTTTATTGAAGACAAAACCTGAATTATTAATATACAGCCAATAGCCAAACATGAGATAGAATGTATGCTAATTTCAGAGTTCAAATAGGCATTTATGATCCTAAATTTAGCCTCCCATTATAAAAACTTTGGCCAAGCTGTTTAAAAACACATCAAACCCATTAAGAATGAAGCACAAAAAGCTAGGACAGTGCCTTCAGTCTCAGACAGCCAGGCAGCAAAAGGGCAATACCTCACCCATACCAATTACATGGATAGCATGCAGTAGGAACAGTCAATTGCCAGTCCCATCAGATGTGATTAAAAAAAGCCCAATAACCTAACCAGTAAAGTGAGCAAGGCTGATGACAAAATTGAATCCTTGATATAATATGGAATGGATAAATGATAACACAAATTACTGGGACCTGAAACTGGAGAAGTGGCTTAAAAATATCCTGACATGAAAAAGGCTGTGAGCTAATGGGTGGGGAAGTACATCCTAATTCTATAGCATCTGGGCTATAGCTCTTGTTGACAGGCTGGGACTGAGGAAGAGCAGCAAGCAAGGCAGCAAACCAGGGTTGCCTCTTTCTGTGCTCCAACATGTTTCGGTCTGGACCCTTTGATTCCTGAGTGTCCCAGATTTGTCTTTTCAACCATCTTGTGAACAAAGACTCCATGCTCTCTTCAGCCCCTTTCTCACGGGAAACTCATGCAGTGCTGTAGGACTCTAACTGTTTTCAAAGGATGCGGGGCAGTTTACAGGATCTGTATATCAGCCCCACAGCACTTAAAAAAATTGGGGAGTTTAGGCTTATATGATCTTAAAGTGCTCCCCAGATCTGGTCCTACACTGGCAAAATGCACTGGGTTAACATTATCTGCCTGTAGTACATAATGAAATTCATACTTGAATGGCAAGTACTTTAAGTGCTATTTTCTAGTATATCACCAATGTATTTTTTCACTCTATTTATTACTTATTTCTAAAACCTTCATTACAGAAGCAGTTACAAAATAACTTTCTTCTTTTAAAATGTTGATTTGTTCTTCTTGTAGAGAATGTGCTGTGAAATGTTGAGGTAAGCATTAGTTAAAGGGCTACTACACCAAGCCTGCAGGAGCAATTTACTTCTTATGCATATATTCCTGAGCATTATTTTGCTCCCTTTCTTTTTGTGAATGGGAAGCACTTCCTTACAGCAGCCAAGTGTTTTCCTCCCGTGTCTCCAGCCCTTTCTTCGTCCGCTCAACAGTAGGGATGTGCTGGGGGCGCGAGCAGTAGAGGCACACATAGCAGGTCTCTGCATTAATAGATACAGTTGCCCCAAATAAATATAGACTACAGACATCATTTCAGGCTGAAAACCCTACATTTTCTGTGTGTTAAAACTGTGTTAAGCTGTTCAATTGTTTTGTGACTACCAGAGCACTTACCTTGTGAGGATGTTAATTATCCAGGCATAAAAAGATCAAGTTTTTCTTAAGGAGAGAGCCATTCTTATTTTTTTAAGTTATTCAGGTTTCTTTTGCTCATTCCAGCTAAGTAGATCTTGCATGGGAAAGAGGAAAAAAATGGGTCTAAATGCAAATTAACGTTACTGTTTAAATATCACAGACCATTTTCTCTGAGCCCAGTTACAATAACTAGTAATTATAAAAATTGCTTGCCTTGGGCTTCTGGCTAAGCCAATGCTAAACTTGTCCTTTTATTAGATCTGTCAGACTGAGTTAATTATCTTTATGATAATAGATGTGCCTTACCTCAAACAAAACAAATACCCTTATAATTAGCTTTTTAGTTAGAATTTTAATTTATTTATAAAGACTGTTTGTTTTGTTTCTTTTTGTGCTTTACAAAGAAGTTTGGGTTTTAACAGGTTACTAGTCAGCTTAGTCATGTTTAAGAGAAAACAGACTCATTAGCTCAGGCCAAAAGCTTTTGTGGTTAACATCGTATCTCATCTAGACACTGTGAAATCTATTGGGCTCTGTAAATGTGCTGGTGTATATTTGTGTGAAAGCCAAGGTAGAGGGAGAGAGGAAGAAATAAGGCATGTTCTTTTATTCCAGAAAGTTCTCTCTGAGCTGACTTTTAAAACAGCACATTAACTGAATTTAATAGTGCAGCATGCTAACAAACACTAATCCTGGCTGTATGTTTTCCTTTGAATCCTTTTTCTGAAGTCAGAACTGAACTTCCCTTAGACAGCTGAACATAGAAAGCACAGTCTGGTTTAATATATCTCTGTCACCACAAAATCCGTTTCAATCTCTCTCTTTTTTTGTCCTCTTTTTTTTCCTTCTTGTCTTCCTCACATATTCTCTGAACCAATCCTGCAAGACCTTCAAGGAGATCTCCCAGTAACAATTGAGGGCTTGCAGAATAGAGTCTGTAGTTTATTCAGGATTTCAGATGTGTTTCTTCCACTAAATAATAAGATGTGATTTATGTATCAGGACCATCTCTTCTTTTCCAAACAGGAAAAAATAAGAGTTTCAAAATCAAAGTTGGTGGAAAATGCAATCTACAGATTAAAGAATTAAAGAACATAGTTAGGAATTAAGTGCCTTGTGTATTATTTTAGTTCTATCACAGTGATGATAGGATCCAGATTGCATTTGTCAGATGAAGCCTGTTCGCATCAGAGTCATGGTGCAACTTCTCCAGATCTGAGTCTTCAAGTGAATAAAGCAGTCCTATCTGAAAATGTTGTCAAGGTCTCAGTTCATTAATATTTCTACCAGCATTTGAGATCCAAGGATTAGACGAGGCTAACGAATACTGGTTTATCACCTTATTCCCTCTTTATCATACCTTATTCCCTCTCACTGAAGCAGGTGAACAGGCTTGGTATGCAACAGATATAATGGGAATGTGTTTAAAAATGTGATAGCAATTACAGGAGGAGGAGACATTACCAATATTTACAAGTTTTTCAATTAATAAAGTAATTTCGAAAGTAAACAGCTTTGCAACCAAATGAACTCAAATGCAGCTGTTTGGTAATGAAAAAAAAATACACATTGTTATGCACCTTGTGTAAGCAAGCAAAAGGAAAAATAGAACCCAGTTGAAATCAACACAGGTATATCTTTCTGCTCTCTATATACACAACAACTAAACTTGCAAGCACCTCAGAAGTACAGCAAATAATATTTAACAATTAAAATCTACTACTAAATAAAAATAGCTAACATTGAAAGCAACCCAATACAGACACATTTCTGTTTGCAGTTGAAAATGTCTTCATTTATTTTTCATAAGTTAAAGCTCTTTGGTGAAAATAAATATTTCTGTGGCCAACAATTAAAATTAATGTGATAGAAGGTTATATTTTCCTAACTTTGTGCAGTCTATTTGACTGCTGTAAGTCACCGTTAAAGACTGGATGTTTATTCTGTATTTTTGAGAGGTGGTAGGAAAAACGGAAAGAGGAGAGAGGAAATCGAAATAGAAATAGAAATGCTTAAGATGTGAGAAAGAGCAAGTGAAATATAATGGTCCCCCAACACTCCATGTTAGAAGGAAGCTTTCATTGCCAGCCATATTTGCTTGTAAATTTATAATTGGTGTAAAATCTTTTAATTAGAAAAGACCAAGTTTATAACTTTTTGGGTCCTTCTGTAGTCTTCCTGTAGATCCCTTGTAACTAACATGGCTGTGTCTCTGCTTTATTTTCTGTCTGGGGAGAGAGGCTAGGAGACGCCCATGATGCACTCAGCATTTAGTGAAGTTGAAGCCCCTGGAACTGAGTCTGTACTGAAGGCCCAGGCCAGGCGACAGCCCCCTGGGCAGGGCTTCTGCACACAGAAAGTCCTAGTGATCGCTGATGCAGCAATCCTTCTCAAAACTGAGGATGATTTGTTTGCCACCACAAGTACTGCAGCTAGAAAAAGTTATTTAGAGTGATATCTTCTCCCCCAAATCCCCCAATCACACCTAAACTTGGCATTTTTTCTAGCCCATAGATGAAAAGGACTCTGATTTGGTGCTTTTGGAGGCCCAGAAAGCCCTTTGCTGCTGAAAACAGAAAGCTGGTCTCCATTTTTCTTAATAAGTCACTGGGCAATACCACAACAATATTAGCCAAACTAAGGTGATGCATATTCACTCGTTAAGTTTTCTGGTCCTCTGCATCAGCCCCGGTGCCCAGGCTGAGCTGCTTCAGGGAGCTCACCTAGCAGAAACTTTTTTTGCCGGGTTAATTTCCTGAGAACATCACTCTCTGACCCATGCACCTCACTGTGGTATCAGGTGAATGCTGGTGACAGTACAGGACAGAATATGAGGCTAGAGGAGAGCTTTTGATCACTTTCAGTTGCTGTTGCTCACAGGAGTTCATATTCAGGCATTGGTGCTACACAGCTACACACTAGCTGGGTCTGTTTCAGTGATTGCTGATATTCTCTTTACCCAAGTCATTGTTTCAACCTTCCTGAGTAATTTCTTAAACAAAACATTTTGGGCTATTTCTTTGTCAAGCAACATAAATAGAAAAAACCCACGAAATACGCTAGACAGATCCCAGCTTTCTATATTTCTTCACACACAGACATGCCCTGGTTAGATAGCTAGGGATAATGTAATATATACAGGTAAGGAATCTGGGGTTGAATCGCACTGTTGCCATTATCATTTATGCTTGTATTAGAGCAAAATTCTGGATTTGATGTGGCCATATTTATGCTTTCTTGTACAGAAGCATACAATAAGAGTTCCTGCTCAAGGAATTGATATTTTATATGGAGATTCAATACTTCAGTACTATAGAAATACACCTAAGATGAGGGTATTCTATACATAGCCCATAAGATTAAGAGATTATAATATGCAGCCTGTTTTTAATAGGCCTAGCTGATTCCATGTAAATAGAAAGCATGTTATGAACTCTCTCTATCAAAGAAAGCAATATCTTCTCCCTCTGTAATTTTTTTCTAAAATTCTCATTAGTCATGATCATGAAACATAGAGATAGCAATTGGGAAAAAAAACACATTAATTTCTCTACAAACTAATGCAAAACACCTTAAAAGCATCTATTCTTATAATTACATGGCCAATTATATAAAACCAGAAAGCTTCTCACCATTGAGAAGACATCTTCAGGAAAGGTCAAAGCTCTTCTTGACTCTGTTCTGCTTCATTAGAGCTCATACAGATCCTATACTCTGTCACTGTCATCCAAGGACAAATTCACCACAACATGGACAAGGCAGTGTTAGCTCTTAAAAAAACTTTAGAGTGACACGTTCATCTTTTGTTATTTCAAAGTGAACTTCAAAATGGGATAGAGATCTGATGCATATTTGCTTTACAAATGATGAACGGATAAATCCAAATATGGATGTTCCACAAACCAAAAAAAGAGCGTTACTAAAGTTGCAAAGTCAGATCTTCCACAGTTAGGAAATGTCACAGTTTAGCTTGTAACTTCAACTCAACCCTCTGCATTATGATAGGAGTTTTAATTAGTTTGCGATCTCCTTTTATCCTCAAGACTACTGCTTTGCAGGATGGAGGCACAGTATGCATCACTGCAGGTTGCTCATAAGATATGAAAAACATAGTTACACAGGCTAAACATTGTTTCTGAAGCATCTCAGTGAAAGGTAGCTAGTGTATATAAATTCTTTGCATTTGTATGTACTGTACATTATTGTGAAAGTTATTCTTCTCAAGAGATTAAGAGTGTCAATTAGGCTGTCAGGGATGAGCGAGCCTGTCATGTGGTCTTTGACAGAATGCTCGGCTTGATTAGCTTCATGCGGATATCATAGCTTAATATTTACATTTGAGTAGCTAATGTTTTACAAACCCTCTTTGAATTTTTCTGCTTACAGCACTGCATTCATAAATATGGTTTGTCTTGCAGAAAACATCATAGCATGCTGTACATCACTTAAATATGTTCATTTACATAGGCTGCAGACATAATTATCAAATCCAGATTAAAACACCATTTTGTGTTACTATAGGAAGAGGCAAAAAAAACCCAAACCCAACCCAAAACCAAAAAACAAATAGTTGGGTGAATTTGTCTAATACTGTTGAAGACAAGGCCAGGTTTCTCATTCCTGTGTGTAGTTTTAAGGACTAGTCAAGGCTGAGTGATATTTACTCTTCACACAGCTGAACAATAGAAAATCTTCTACCTGTTGAGGAAAAAAGGCAGACAGTGTCCTGTTGGCTAGCCCACATATCAGGCTCAGCAGCTGGTCTAATCCTTACAAGCAAGGGAAGGAGTCACAGGCACACCACTTGGACACCTCATCCTTCCTCTTCATCTGTCTTTTCTCAGTGGACTCTCTTTTCTAAATAGAAGTGTCCCAGCTTAGGAAGTGGACAGGAACTACTCCTCCCCTTTCCTGCAACCATAATGGAATGAGGTAAACGTATGAGGAGATGTGTTATTTATGGGAGCTGGCAGCATAGGTCCTGCTTTGCTCTGCAATAAAAATGTAGAGCAGAGACCAGCAGGACCTGGGGTGTGGGTTGTTTTTTGTTTTTTCTTCTCAATTCATAACAGGTCTCAATTTTTTTAAATGATCATACAGTGTGTCAAAGGCAGATTTCCTTCAGAATGTCATATATCTCTCTCAGCAGGGCTTTTAGGTTTCAATGATTTCTGTTATATATGCCATCTGCTTTCAGTTGTGCCCTGACCACATCTCCTCTTGGTTGCTATTTCAGGGCTGTATATCTTAGACATCGCAAGGTCAGAATTCCAGGCAAGGTACTATGACTGAGCCAAAAGATAAACGCTTTCTCAATTTTTATTTAGTCCATACTCGAATTAACCTTTCATTGACTACAGAGTCAGGACTCTGGAATCTAGCCCAAACTAAGAGTTCTAATAAAATGAATGAAAATGCAGTGTGAAAATGGATTCACAAAGACAACCACAAATGTATGCAATGTTTTAAAACACTGAATAAAACATATCTTATCCTAAGTACCTCCTCCATGGTGGCTAACACATAGACTCAGTTTTCTACTTTGTAGCATGAGTTTTCTCCATTCTGTTTTCGTTTGGGTCATGTGTGTTCTCCAGTGAGACTGCAGGGAAGCTGGATGGAGGCTGAGCACCTGCCAGCTCTTCTTAATCTTAGGGTAAACTTTACTCTTTCCTTACCTGTGTCTGTGCATAGCATGAATAAGAATAGCCAATGGGCTAATCTAAATCAAAAAAGTAGTAGTCATTCTCTCTCATGCTGTGACATTGAAGAACATGTCACAGGCTCACCAAGTGAGGCAAGTATAAGGCTAGTGGCTCCTGTGTTGGCTTTTCACCACATCAAATCCTGCTGTGTCAGGGATATTAGATCACTGTTATGGGAATTTAGTAACAAAGTGAGAAAAGACAGGAAGAACTGTTCAGAGAAGTGTATTTTAAAAGAGGATTGGAAGAAACACCAAGACAGCAAATGAACAGGACATAACAGAAGCAATCACAGATGTAAAGGAGACAAAGGGAGCATTAAAGTGAAAACATTAAGTGAATGATAGGGAAGAGAAGATTCGTGGAAAGTAAAAATGGAGATGTGGGACAAGCTAAGACTGTAAGGGACTTTGCATGTTCAGCTCAATAGCTTGAATTTCTTCATTACATATTTGCATTGCAGTCATGACAGGAGCAAAGACAGTGAGCAGTAAGATGGCATGCAACAAAACATAGCATTTGGAATCACAGAATCATAGAATGGCTCGGGTTGGAAGGGACATTAAAGATCATCTTGTTCCACCCCCAGTGCCATGGGCAGGGACACCTTCCACTAGACCAGGTTGCTCAAAGCTCTGTCCAACGTGGTCCTGAACACTTCCAGGGATGAGGCATCTACAACTTCATTGGGCAACCTGTGCCAGTGTCTCACCACCCTCACAGTAAAGTTTCTTCCTAATATCTAATCTATACCTATCCTCTTTCAGATAGAAGCCATTCCCATTGTGTTGTCACTACCTGCCGTTTTAAAAAGTCCCTCTCTATCTGAACGAAGTACTCCAAGTGGGATCTTACAAGAGCAGAGTAGAGGGGCAGGATCACATCCTTCGACCTGCTGGATATTCTCCTTTTGTTGCAGGCCAGGTTACAGTTGGCTTTCTGGGCTGCGAGCGCACACTGAAGTTAGCTCGTGTTCAGTTTCTCATCAACAGCCCTTCTGTTCAGGTCCTTTCATTCAGGGCTGCTCTGAATCCATTCTCCACCCAGCCTGTATTTGTGCTTGGGATTGCCCTGATCTAGATGCAGGACCTTGCACTTGGCCTTGTTGAACTTCATGAGGTTTGCATGTGAAAGGAAGGATAGATTTGTCTGGCATCTTCAGAAAAAATCCAGGAGAGTACCTCTGTGATAAACTGTTCCTGAATATACTGCCAGAAATGTAAACATAGCAGAGATTATGCTTAACTCTCCATATTTCACACAAAACCTCTTTCTACTTCTCAGATATTAGGATTGCTAGAGAGATGATAAAGACAAAGGTTCACATTAACTACAGATTGACTATGTCAACTCCACTTGGTATGAAAGAGCAAAACACAATGCTGTGAGACAAGTAGGGAGAGCACATACAAAAAGTGGAAAGTTCTGAGAATGGGCATAATAACCTCCACAACTCTTACTGCTCCCTTTGCAAAATAGTAATCAGGGCAAAGTTCCAGTGAACTGTCGGCTGTAGCTGGGAATAAGAAATTAGGGAATAGTATTCTTTCTTCTCTTATTTCTTACTGTGAACCGTATTAAAACAGAAGGTAATCAGAAGGGAATCACTGAAAAGAACCATATCTGCATTAAACTCACCCACAGCTTCTTAATTCTGGCAATGTTTGCAACCTGATATAGGTACAAGGGACCTATCAGTGAAAGGTATGTAAAGATATTACAATACAAGATCTCTTTGTTCAATTCCCAAGATGAAGAATTACCTACAATTCACATATTAGTTCAGCCCATCTTTATAGATTGAGGAAGTTTTCAGCAAAAAAAAAGCCAAAAGGAAGTCACTGGATTGTAGTTATTACAAAGCAACTCGAGGGGAAAACTGAGCAGCAAAGCAGTGCATTTACTACAGAACCACAGAGAGTAAACAAACCAAAATAAAAATAAAATACCCCTAAGCAATTTAAACTGTATTGCAGATAAAGCTTTATATTAAGAGATACATTTGCATACCAGGAAAATTAGATGTGAAACTTACAGTAACCACAGATGAAACCATTAAAAGTAAAAAGTGGCCTGTGGAAATCTTCATGGCATGATGACCGAAAAAAAACTTAGTAAGGACTTCAAAATTTGACCTAATAGTAGGATTTACAAGTCTGGTTTTAAAATAAAACCCCATGGAGGTAATTTTCTCTTGATACATACACATACTTCAGACTAACAGTAAAGAGAGAAACGTGTACACATTAAGCATAGAATATACCATGTAAGTATCCCAGAAGGACTTCACTGAGTTTAATTTAGATTAATAGGATACTATATAAATACTTCTTGCTTGTTAAGCACTTTTTATTAAGATATAACTACTGTCTAATACTTTCCCATCATTCACACTGTAAAAGCATAGAGAGAATAACAATTTCAAAAGTAATGAAATTCCATTTTCAGAAACAGCCAAGGCATTCAAACCTGGGTTTGTTTTTTAACGGTGTAGAAGTGGTATTCATCTCTTAATTTTAGGTCTTCAAAAGACAGATTAATCTTGTTATTTAATCTAGACTTAACTAGCTATCTAGGTTTCCTCTGCAGTCAGTGAAGAGCAATAAATACCTTCAATGAACAGTACATCCATTGTAAAAATGGAGACTTGAGTAGGTGGATTGTGTCATTCTCTGACGATGTTTATTAATATCTCTCCATTAAAGTTGAAGTCATGCAGACGACAAACTGCATGGCTTCAACCAGACTCAAACCTTTACACAGATGAAATTAAGTTAAAGGATCCTCAGCTCATAGTGTAGTTTTCCAAATCTCCACACTACATGTTATTTCAGTATTATAGATACATTTGGTTCTTGAGTGCCTTTGGATGGGACATTAGTTCTTTTAAACAATTCTGACCAACAGTTGAAAGACGTGATCCTGCCCCTCTAAATCTGCTCTCGTGAGACCTCACTTGGAGTACTGTATGCAGTTCTTCAACATAAGAAGGACATGGAGCTGCTGAAGCAAGTCCAGAGGAGGGCCACAGGAATGATAGGCGGGCGGGAGCACCTCCCCTATGAAGACAGGCTGAGAGAGTTAGGGCTGTTTAACCTGGAGAAAAGAAGGCTGCTTGGAGACCTCATAGCAACCTTCCAGTATCTGAAGGGGGCCTACGAGAGTGCTGGAGAGGAACTCTTCATCAGGGACTGTAGCAATAGACAAGGGGTAATGGGTTTAAACTTAAACAAGGGAAGTTCAGGTTAGATACAAGGAAGAAGTTCTTTACTGTGAGGGTGGTGAGACACTTGAACAGGTTGCCCAGGGAAGAGGCAAATGCTCCATCCCTGGTAGTGTTCAAGGTCAGGTTGGATAGAGCCTTGGGCGACATAATCTAGTGTGAGGTGTTCCTGCTCATGGCAGAGGGGTTGGAACTTGATGATTTTAATGTCCTTTACAACCCACACCATTCTGTGATTCTATGATTCTATGATCTAGTTGGCTTAGATTATGTAATTCCTATTGTTTTGAAAAACACAATCACAAGGACTGGGACATGTTTGGGAAAGAAAACCAGGTACTAAATTTCACTGGGTTTTGTTAAAAGTAAAATATTGGCACACTCATCTTCACCAGTTATAGTGACCAGATATATGTGATTATTACTCTGCAGAAAGCATGTTCTGGTTCCTCTACCCTGAGCCATGAGAAGGACTTATCATTTCCCTTTGAAGATCGTGAAAATGACACATAGTGGGACCTTAGTTTCAAATGCACATTTCATGAATATTTGAGAAATACCTACTATGAACTGGAGCAGGCACTCGATGAAAGAAAGAAGCACAAACATAACAGTTTAGTACAGACAGAAGTGTAATTGCTACTGGCAGAAAAATATTTGCATGTGCATATATCCATAACGGTTATATCTGAATGTTTTCACAAAATTAAACAGGTGTACCTGAACAGCACTATTCTGAAATAAAGAACTATTATTTGTATAGTGAAAACTGAGGTTCAGAGGGATTAAAGACTTCAGTCAGAAAAACATTCATTGATGTGCTAGATTTGACTGTCAGTGGGAACTGTAATCTTAACACATGCTTGAAGCTTTGCTCAATCCAGACCATAATTCTCTTTTCAAGTCTTCGAAGTAGCTAGTAACTAAGATGGATATAAATTGCTATTTAATTGTGTATATTTTATAGCATTTCCATAGGACCTGATTTATTATGTATATAACGCTATTGATTGCATCTTTATTTAACTCCATTAAAATGTTATTGAGAATGAATGAATTCAGAACCAGCTTATCCTTACATTTAAAATGTAACATCAAAATCCTCCAAAATAGAATATTTTTGACTCTTGTAAAATGTGAGATAAAGTCTTAATAGACTTTGGGTTAGACCAATAGACCCATAGTTACTTGTTGTCACCCTGGACAGAAAGAGTAACAGAAGACAGTCATCATGATATTTTTGACATAGCAAAAAGTCAGAGAAGCTTCTTGAATGTCCTTTTCTAAAACCTCCATTCCCAATACATAACATCGAAACTGCTAAAACACCATTCAGATGAAAGAAATGTCCTATGCAGCTGGGATAGCAACCTGGTTTTGTAACTTTGTTTAAAATATATTATTTCTTCTATTTTTACCTATCTATAAGCAAAGTATCCCCTAAAGTGAATAGCGATGGCCCCCAGAACTGCTTTCAACCACTGTGCCTCAATAGCCAGCTAGCCAGTTCCAGTCTTACCAAGTGTAAACTTTTTCAGAAGAGGGTTGAGACATCTGGGAGATTACATAATTTGAATCCTCAGGCTTCATGGCATTCACTTACTACTTTTTTTCTTTTTTTTTTCGTTTCTATTTGGTCTGAGGTGATTTTGGTTTTTTTGTTAAGCAATGAAAATTCTGAAGGCAAGAGAGGATTTTCCTAAATAGTAACCAACAATGAACATTTCATGAAAAATTATGCTTTATCTGAAATATGGAAATATGGGGTCAAATTCTGATTTATAAAAGAGAAGTAGTGTCCATGAAGCCACTCATGAGCCCAATGTAATCAATGTGAACAGAATGAAGCCGTCATTGTTTTGTACAGTTCCAAATACCATGGTTTTTCTTTTTACATATATCCATCTGTGTTTAGGCGTAGTCTTATTCATCTGATGAGTTTTGGTGACCTCCTTCCAGTCCAGCAAATCTCAGTGATTACAGCAAACAGAAGGTGACAAAAGCTTTTCAAATTTTTGCAATTTTCAACATCAAAATATTGTAATCACCATTTTTCCTAAGGCTCCCCTGCTCAATAGATAAATGGTGTGTGCTTTAATCTTATCATTTTTAGTTTGTGACAGAGTTCAGCTAACCACAGTACCCTCAATTCAACACCGCTCACCATTTCTAACCATTTTGTACTGTCAGAAGCACATCAAGCAGCCTCTGAGTGTAATCACATCAAAATCGATTTTCATGGCTGAGAGAAAAATAATGGAAATTCCTCTAATGTAGAAAATGTATGTGTTCCTTTTGGTTAACCAAAATAGACTATATATCAAGACTGTCAAAATTAAGTTTTCTTGATTCAGTGCTCTTCCCCAGACTTGTGTACAAGTTACAAGCTCTCACTACAGAATGTCTTTAACATAATTTTCTGTTGGACTGCTTCAATGTGGTTCCCACAAAATGAACAGGCTACCCAAGTGATGGACTAAAGATGATTCCATAGATCAGATCCACAAGTAAATTACTCCATGGGTTATAAACAGAATCCCTGAACCCATGCTGAAATGGGCAGCCAGGACTTTATACTTGCATGGAGCCTCATGACATAACCAACTCCTGCATAAAGCCCACTGCAGGGTATACAGTCTGCACATGAAATCATGGGTCAGTTTTATGCATGTATAACCCCTCAAGAAATGTGAGACTCTCTATGAAATATTGTACAAGTGAAGCTCAACAAAACTTTCAAGAATAATAATTTAACAAAGGTATTCTCTTCTGAAACAAGAGCCTTTTAAATATAATTTGTTTTAATTATTTGACAATATTGTTTGAGAATCATGTTCAAATGTTAGTTTGCTGTTCTAAATGATCATCACTGACAACTCTTATCAGTTGTGCAATACTATATTCCAGGGTTACATGCTTACCTCCTTTAAACAGGTTTGAAATGTTGAAGTGAACGTACATGAACTTACTTGTAATGATTCTGGTAGGAGCCAGAATAGTTGATGTTATTTCTTTGAATTATCTTAGAATTAGGAACCAGAGAAGAGACTGGCAGCAGGAACAGCTAGGCACACGTATTTGGAATGCAGCAAAGGCATATTCTGTGAAAATGTACAGGAATCTTCTGAATTTATTAAGAAGTTTATTAAACTTTGAAAATGAATATGGTAGTGACCTACATTCATAAAAGAGGATTAGTTCATTAATCTTGAAAAATACCTTTTCTGTTGCATATGGAAAAAAATAGGAGTGGCAGGTTTTGATTGAGAAAGGATTTTGCTGTTGATTTGTTAAGGAGACATAGACTAAATGAAACTATGATGTCATGGGTGAAAGCTTGGGTTAGGGAACATTATCCAGAAAGTAGTTGTCAGATAAGGTTCTGCAACAGCCCACTCTGGATTTTGTTCTATATAGAAACTAACAATTCAGATAATGGAATAAACAATGTGCTTATTAAATTTGAAGCTGATGCAAAGCTGAGAGAAATTGCACACACATTTAGGAGCAGAATTAGAAATCAAGATGGTTTTCACAAATTGAAGAAAGAGTCTGAAAAATATATAGTGCTATTTAGTAAGTGTGATGTACTAATGACAGGCAGAAATGGGCAGCTGCATAATCCAAGAATCAGAGCAGCTGATTGGTTCAGGAACTATCCCAAAGGGGGCTACAAACTGAACATATGCAGCAACACTAAGCTGATATGAAAAAGTTTAATGCTATGTTTGGATGCATAAACAGAAATTTAACAGCTAGAGAAGTGGAATGGTCCTTCCTTCCTACCTAGTCTTAGTTAGGTTTAAAATAATACATCCAAATTTGGGTGCTGTGCTTCAGCAATAAGTGAACCATCTAGAGAGACTCCCAGAGCAGAGCAATCAGAATGAGCAGAGCCCTAGAAAACACAATCTAGCAGAAGATTGAAATGCTGAGTTATTAAACTTAAGAAAAACTGTCAGGAGACCTGACAAGGCTGTTGCACAGTGGAATGGAACAATAAATTCTCCCTGATATCTCACAGACTAAGAAGAGATGATCTTAAATTACAACACTGAAGACTCAAGTTACAATTTAGGAATGATTTCTAAATATAAGGCTGTGAGGAGATGATTGAGCTTCCACTGTCAGGGATCTTTAAGAGCAGGCTGTGCAAGAATGACACAGATTTAGAAGATCTCACCCATAACCAAAAAGGTGGACCAGAGGAAGCTCTTTCCAGTTCTATTTTTATATGAGCTGATGACTCTGCACTTAAGCATCTGTGCACAGGCACTTGGACAGATCTAACCAATTAACTTGGTCATGATAGTGTGCAGCATCTCTCAGTGACAGAAGCACCTGAAAAAAACATCAGGTGGTGTTGTCAGCTCCTGCAGTTTTACATTGGCTCAGCTCCTGAACTCATACAATGACAAGAATATATTTCTTCTCATGGAGAGGGGAAAAAAGTAAATTTTTAATCTTGCATTTGTGAAGGAGAACTTGAAAACCAGTCTCCAAATGGCTTAAAAAATCAGATGGCAAAGAAAAACGGACAATGTTTCTACACCATTAAATTCTCATGGTTTTTGGGGGGCCTGACTCGTGGTTTTTCAATGGAATTGGCATTAATGGTAATGGGCTAATTTCAATAGATAAATTTAGAAATTGATATTCCTGAACTTGCTGTTACAGAGAAGGCAATACTGCCTGAACAGCAGGTCTATTTCAGGAAATTAAAACCTCTCCATATCCTTTCAGATGACTTGATCGTTTCTACATTTCAGTCAATGTTACACAGGGGACATTGCACAATGCTTAACATGGTGGCAGAAAATTCACCTAGCAGAGAATTGTGAAGGCACAGTGTATCTGCTGAAAGATTCTCCAGCTGGGAACAGACATAATGGGGGCACAAGGAATTCATTCTTGGGCAATCTCTGTTGGGAAGCTGTTGCCTCAAATTAACAGTACTTCTCCCACAGGGAGAGTCTAGAAATTGTATGCAGAAGAGCAGCTTTCTTCTGCACCAGCCAGGCCCAGACATCGTCATTCTCAAAAGACACACATATTTAAACATATTAGAGATGTAAAATGAGAGACCTATTTAAAGGAATTTCTGTCTGCAGAAAATAAAGAGAGCACAGAATATTGTTTCAAAAACCCCAACCAACCTTCAAATCCTTTTCTCCTGAATAGTTGTAATCTTTATTATAAATTTTGTTTTTCCCTCTTCTACCATATGACACTGCTGCATGTTCCTATTTCTCCTTTCCTGAAAAGAGGCATTTTCTGCCATCCCTTCCTTCCTCCTCGCAGAGAGGTGAGAAAACCAGTGCTATGACGGATCATTTTCACAGGGTGGGAAGGAAAACTTTAGAAAAGACCTTTCTGATTAAGGAGTCAATCTCTTGCAGCACTTCCTTCATTAAGACCTGGAATAAATATCATGCATGTTTTACAAAACTCTAATCATATTATTACCAAGGTTGGGATATTTTAAAGTGCTGTTTAGGCTCCACTTGACTTGGTCAGCCTTTACTATTATCAAAGTCCTTTTATGGGATCTCGTCTTTTTACTTTCACAAACTTCTGTGAGGCTGATAACACAGAGTCAACACAGAGACATCTTGACTACTGCCAGCTTCTGCCTCCTGAGACCGTTTTTTTTCTGTACCTTTGTCATATATCTTCCCTAGGTATTGCTAATCAACTTGTCCTTTGGCCTTTTTACTAAGATGAATGAGTACTGTAATTCTAGGTGAGTAGTATTTTTTTCACATTCTGAAGCATTTTCTGTAGCACTTTTGAATCCTCACCCAATTTTATAATTTTTCTGAAAACCCAAACTTCTCAGAAGACTCCAGCTGAGACAGCCTTCCCATTTTGCTGCTCTTGCTTCAGCTGCCATCAGTAAGGCCAGAAGACACTCCCTTGTCAAGTAATAGCTGTCCTGCTGCTTCTACTGCAATTGCTTGTTTCTTGAACTTTTCAGTTTATCAAAGAGCAAGAGGATCTCTGGAGCATTCAGGGATGCAATGAAAGCAAAAGAGAGAGATTCTTCCTTTGATGGAGCAAAGAAGCCATGTGCACCCATACTGTCTCTTCACTTAATATCTTCATAGAAACAGCTGTGATCTGAACTCCTGACAGTGAAAGTACAACAGTGGGGGAGGAATTCTCCCTGGAAATACTTGGAGCACAGCATTATGCTCCCAGAGCTGGATTTAACCCACTGCATGCAAATATGCCCTCAAGTTACGTCTAAAAGGAGGTTCCTCTTTGCAAATGTTATGCACAGTTATAACAATCCATACATAAAAAGCAGAGACCACAGAGAAAAATCTATTATTGTTGCTGCAAAAAACTGTAGCAACTCATGAGAGTTTTACTTTTATTATTCATGTTGCTATTAGGAGTTGCATTATTACTAGATTCTAGCTGGCACAGATGGCTGTTGTGCTTTGAGGTCTGCTTTAGTCATGGTTTTAGCTGCTTTTTTCTGCAGATTTTATAGGGTTTGGGCTGATTTTAGCTACCTTCATTTGCTTGATAATTGTTTTGGATTTTGTTTTAGTTTTTACTTAATTAGCAGGAATATGTTCATGTCTATAGTGTGCTTTATTCACTCTTTTTCAACTTGTGGTAACCAGAAGCAGCAGTGCAGCTATACCTTCTGTTGTTTGTGTGTGACTGGCTCAGGACAGAGGCTTTGATGGTAGCAGCAGCTTTCCTGGAAGGTCAGTATCAATTTGCTGACACTGCTTGATCGATATTTCTCACCTGTTGGTAACTTTTCACCTTGCAAAGCATCTTTCTTAACATCACTTCTGTTTGCTGCTAGAATGAGGGTGAATCTCTCACACAAATGTTTCCATTCCCCCCTGAGACTCTGTTAAATCAGTGCCAAAACACTGATGTGTGTGAAAGGTGATGATTTCTGCTTCCTGTCTTCTTTTCAGATATACATATGTTCATCTCAGCCATCATGTCCAATTCTGCTGTGTTTTGCTTGCTTAACAGGTTATCTACATGCCATATCTTCTGTTTCCTTGTGCCTTCCAGTTATTGCCTTAGTAATGATGACAAATGCCAGGAGACAGTTGCTCGCACCGCTGTACCTGGTCAGCTCATGTTGCAGGTGTGACTGAGCAGAACCTACTGAGAAATTTTTATGATCTGTTAGGCAGAAATTCAGGCTTAGTCATAAACAGCTGTGCCTGCACTGCAGTTTGCTTTGGCTACATCATTGCAGAACATGGATAAAAGCTCTGGGTGTGAGTTTCAGCTTTCCTCTGAAATGGAGCACATAAGCCAGGAGGTGAGGTGAGGTATGCTCCTATAAGCCTCTTGATCTCCAGGGTCAGTACGTGGCTCTCAAAGTCAGACACAGACTGACTTCTTCTGGACCTGAAACACATTGTTCAGTCTCCATCATGCAAGGTGTCCAGACACTTTCATGCCACACTTTGGTCTTCAAGAATTTCCCATAGTCCTGTTCCTTGATTTCTAAATGTGTAACCAACTGGTTAGGAGGCTTCATAAAAAGCTTTGAGTACTGCCTATGGTTGCACTACCTCTTCTCTCCCTTCCTCTGGATGTGACCACCCATTTGTGATTGATAAGTAAAGAAAAGTTTTAAAATATAGATTTTGTGAATGAAAGCTTCATTTTACTGAAAAATGAGAGCTCTTCAGGAGTCTGTTAAAATTTAGTGTTAAAAACATGTGTGTTTCAGCTCTCCCACCACAGAAGGCAAGTAATTAATTACTATTGTCTTGATGACACAGGATAGTTTTCAGTGTTATGACCAAAAGAAAAATATCTTGAATACATTGCACTAATAACAATTGACTCCTAATCTTCTGCCATAGGATTTGAGTAGCTGCCTTTAAAGTCCATAGCAGTTGCTGGTATGCTGTGGCAGGGGACCAAGTCCCTTAGATTTTATCTGCTCTTCACATTAGACTGATTCAAAGTCTATGAGCCAAAACTATAACCCCAGCTCCAGATGCCCCCATAATTTGGATCTGGCTAAGAATTTAGCAGCTTAGGCCCATCTCTAATTACAACAGACAAATTATTGGATAATTTCTTCTGCTTTATCTTCATAATTCACTGGAGCAGTTAATTTCTCCAAAAGCAGGCATGTCTTTTCTCAGTAGAAATTCCTTTCTGGCCTTTTTAATGTGAGTTTCTTATTATTAGGCACACAAACGTGCACACACACACTCATTCACTCACATAGAGAAACTTCTGCTGATAAGGGATTATATAACTGGTACTTGAGATAACATGAGATGTTTAACAGCAACTAAGTTTTAGCCACTAGATAATTTACCACTTCATGGAAGCAGTCTCAGCTGACTTCTCTTTATTTTTTCAGAACTACAGCCAAAATTTGAAGAATAGGAAGAGAAGAATTACATTAGTCCATACGTTTCCATAGGACAGAGCTGGTGGGCAGCAAGGAAGAGCTGGAAGAGGAAAGGACTGGTGGCAACCGATTTGAATATCCACGTTGTGGTGTTCAAGGAACACCAATTTCTGGTTTCTATTTTCAGAGTTTCTGTTGTCTTTCCTGACTACAGTGGAAGTGAGGTATTCAGCAGTTTCTAACTGATATTTGCATTACCTTTTCTTCTCCTTTTGGATCTTTTTTTTTAGTTCAGCAGATGTACACACCTACTTATTATTTGTAACGCCCTAGCTGAAAGCAATTTCAGCCATTCTTAAGGATGGTGCAAGCCACCTAAGGGTGTGGTACAAACAGACGCTGAAGATACAGAGAGATTATGATCTGTACAGAACAAAAGGAGCAGGATGTTTGCACTAGATGGAAGTGCTAGGCTCTGGTTCTATGGTCACTCAGAGGCATAGTCAGATATAAAGGTCTGGATTCTTGCTTCTTCCCTGCATTGCCCTCTTGATCTCTTTCCTCCCACTCATACAAAAAAGCTGAACAAAAAAACCCTCATGTTTTCACAAAATATCCCCAAAATGAAACCCTAAATGTCATTCTGCATTGCTTTGTATTGATTGAGCACTGCATTTTTCAGTTTGAAGTGAAGAACCCCAGGGGTTTACCCTGAAACAAGAACCCCAGGGGTTTACCCTGAGACACACAGGGGAATAACAATGACACCTATAAATTTTGAAGCTGTTGATTGTGATTTTTTTTTCCCCAAGATTTCTGCTACTAAAGCAGCATTATTACTTAGAAAGTCCTGGCCTCTTGACTTAGCTGCAGAACTGCCTCTCAGTTGCATAATGTTTTGGAAATGCATGCTTCATTGAAGTGTCATTGATTTTCAACTAAAGTGAAAATGCCCTCATTTAATGCTTTCTTAAGAGAATTACAAAGGAGGCTGGAGAGGGTTTGGACAAAGTCATTATTAATTGTACATCACAAAATTGGGATTTATATATTTTTAATGCAGAAATTCTTTACAGCTCCTAAATCAAACACTGTTCTAAAATTATGTCTAATTTTATAAATGGAAAAACCCTATTTTGTTCAAGACTTTTAAATTCCTTTGCTTTGTTCAACAAACCCCTGTACTTGCTGTGAGGGGATTGCTGATTGCTTTGTCAGCAAGACCAATGATATTCAATCTTTGATTTCTGATTCATTTTCTTCTTCCTTCCCTTTGATGAATAGAATAAAACGTCTAGGTTTTTCCTCTCCTTTCAGACAGATTTCTCTCGCCTCTCACTTCCTTAGTAGTGAGACTGTTTTATGTGAAACATTCTGCTTGTTTTTTGGCTATCTCTTCCTCTTCACTCAGCTCAGAGCTGGATAAGTACTTTACAGTCTTGCATTACAGAAAACAAATTTTTGCCTCCTTCTATTGTTGGCTCTGATGTTAGGGTGTCAGCTTTGCTTCTGATCACATTGCTCCCTCACTTCCCTTTGGCTGTTTCCTCAGGCCTTTGTGTTGAAAATGCTCTCTATGGTGGCCAAATCTGCCCCTGTTCTGATAGGCAATGGGTAAGAAGGTCAAGTTCTGATTCTGTTTGTACATGAAGAGTGCTGTAAGATGATGGAGGTAACCTTAGAGCAGGATCTAGTAGTTACCATAAATTAGGCCCAGTCGGCCCTGTTGTTTGCATGTAAGCTTCATCTAGCCCTACCAGATAAGGCCACAGCTTAGTTACAAGTACAGAGAAGTACTTTAAGTGTAAACAACCCATTCAACACTGTGAAAGCAGTGACAGTACCCTTGAGAAGGGTAAGTGGTGAGCAAAGGCAACAGCAGCAGTCAGCTATCAGGGTGGTAGCACTTTGAACAAAGCTGACCAAGAACAGAGTGATTTCTACCTGATCCAATGACTGTCAGCAGGCAGAGTGCCTGGAGGTACTCTGGCTTGGCCGTGGGAGCACACTTTAAGGGGCCCCAGCTGTAACACTGCCCCCAGGCTTTCCTACCAGACCACATCAGAGCCATGAAGATGATCATAGGGCTAAAGAACCTGCCCTGTGAGGAGATTAATGAGAAGACAGA
>JANHGB010066127.1:0-31547 GCA_026283785.1 Coracopsis vasa | reverse complement strand
TAAGATGCTCAGGTTGGGGACCAGTCCATCCCCTTAACCTACTCCTGAGACAGCATGGGGAGTCCCAGTCTCAGGGGGTAGAAGAGAAGGCTCATCACAGTATTCAAGCACTTCAAGGCCATTTAAAAAGATAACAGAGGCTCCCTTTTCACATGGAGCAACATGGAGCAACAAAGGGCAATGGGTACAAATTGTACCAGGAGAGGTTCCATCTTGACATAAGAAAGATTTTTTTCTACCGTAAGAACAATCAGTCACTGGAACAACCTCCCCAGAGCTCCTGGAAGTTTCAAGATGTAATTGGACAGGGTGCTAGATAAGATCATCTAGGCTCCCTTTCCCACAAAAGAGTGAACCAGATAATCTTACAAGGTCCATTCCAATTTAGGCTACTCTATGGTTCTCACAGGACGCAGAGAGAGATTACCTAAGTCATTGATTGCCTGTATCTGTCATTGAAGAGTTTTGATGTCTCTGTAATTTCCACACTGTCATTTAGTCTTAAACTGTGATCCAGGCTCCTGAAGTTGTATCTTAGCATTTCAGAAAATCCCAGCTACACCATCACACTTGGCAAGACAGCTCCTGTCTACCTGAGTATGATTTAAAACAAAACAGAGTAGATACCAAATGGGAGAAATGCTTTAAAGATGGAGAAAGGGGGCTCTGTGCAATGAGCAAACTTACCAAAGGTTGGACAACATGTCTGAGAAAACAAGAGATAAGGCTCAGCAATATGGTCACAACCATCTTTCCATGTTACAGTTCCTAGAACTTGTCATATTTATCTAAAATATGCTAAAAGCAGAGTTCACCTGAAGTGTAGAAGAATTATAATATAGTTAACATGAATTACCGAATGCTAGCTTGGTTTAGCTAACAAAAAGATCTTCAACCTGTGAAGTCTTGACCACTGTGCTTAATCACTTTGAAAATGCATATGAGCATCCCCCGAAACACTGAGTACGGCTATGGGCTACCCACCTCAGTAGCTACCGATTTCAGTAGAAATAAAACATGGCTTCTTTCAGTGAGAACACCTTGGCAGATTTGCATTTGCACTCTCTCTAGACAATGCAGAAGTGCAAATGCCCCCTTTTTGTCAAACACCCCACTGGACAACATAAATAGCAAGCTTTAGGCACAATTCTTGCACCAGGACTCAATAGCTGTCCTCCTAAAGACCCCTTTTATTCCATTGGGTCTATAGAAATGTGAAGGAATGTGTCCTCAGAGGTCTGCAGGTGAGGCTGACATCGCAGGTGAATCATAGCCATGGTATGAACTTTATAAAAATCTCCACAGTGTGAAGAAGAAAAATCAAAACATTGCTTGCAAGGTTTGATCAGTTGCTCTTTTCAGAAGAAATTTCAATCTGATTTGTCATGTTACTGATTTTTATTTGTTGTTCTTTGAGTAATTATTTTCAGTTATTCTTAGCTGATTGCCTCACTTTGAACTAGTATCAGATATAAGAATTAGGGGGGTTGTATAAATGTGAGAAAATATTCAATTTAAGAAAGATTATGAGTCAGATCTGAAAGAGAAAGCTGATATGTGTCCTTCTGGGAAAAAAGGAAAACAGAAGCACTTTCTACTTCCTAATGTGGCAAATAAGGCCATTCAACAGTGTGAGAAAAGTGGAACATGTTTTATTATGTTCAAAGGTTTGAGATAACTTATCAGTCTTTAATTCATTATGTGCTTTACAGTGCTATTTACCTATCACTTCCAAATATAGCCAGAACATTTGTAAATATGTAATGACATATCTTTATTGTGATAGGTATTCTTCTGCATGATTCAGCAGAATATTGAGAGTGTATTCAAAGTTTGCAGCTGTATCAGTAATGGGTGATAAATCTGGACAGGTGAAATACTGAGATGAGAAAACCTTTTCTCTTAACTACCTTCACCTTCTCTTTCTAATTTCTTATTCTTTCTTCAAAAAGAGTGCATAAATAACATGTACTCTTTGTAACTTTTTTTTCTTTACGTTGTTAGAAGGGAAATGTCTTCTTGCAAATACTTCCAAATATTTATACTTTGCTTAAGATTTTAGAAATTTTTTACATTAATATAGAATTTGAAAACTTCATGGCAGAGATTGTCTGATTTCCAGTTATGGAATCATGGTATCAGAGAAGAATTGAGATTGGAAAAGGCTTCATTAGGCCGTACAGCACCAAAACATGCTCATAGAAGGTCCAGCTATATGTAGTTTCTCATGCCCATGTCTGCCATCAAGCATGGAGAGTCTTCAACCTCTCCAAGCACATTGATCCAGTAGTTGAATGACCCTCATTAAAAAAAAAAAAAAAAAAAAAAGAAGTTGTTATATTTAATTGCAATTTACCTTATTGATGCTTTTGTCTTTTGCCTCTTTTGCCATTGCACACCTACAAGAAGAGACTGGCTCCATCTTCTTTATATCTCCCATACAGGTGGCTGAAGGTAGCAATAAGTTTTCTCCTTCACGTTCTCTTCTTAAGGCTGAACAGACCAAGTTCCCAGTGATTGTATCAAAAATCTCATCTCCCTGAGTAATTTGACTTTGGAACTTTTCAGGGTTTTGAGGACAAAATATGATGAAGTATTATTTCAGGATGGCATAACTGGGATTTCTTAAATGATATTACAGAAACTGACAAACATGATTGTATTAGGAGACTTGGGAAAAAAATCTTAGATTATGCTCTTCTGATTAATTACAGAACTGGGAAAAATAGCAGTTTAAAAAAGATTTAAGATATTTGCTTGCATAAGCATTACTCAGAGCCAGCTTTATTTTTTAAGGATGCAATTTTTCTGTCAGTCTATAATGTGGTACTGTGACTGGGTAATATATCTTCAGGCTTTACAGTCTCCTGGCATGACACACTCTTTGAGACAGTAGATCTTAATAGATCCTTCTGCATTAATCCCAACTAATGAGCAGATGAATAGTTAATTAAAAATGCTCCACAAAGGCTTTGATACAGTAGGCCATTAGAGCTTCACTCTGGTTCTTGCTTTCTAATAGATGAGCAGAACTTAACTTTCATTTTTTCCATCAGATCATAATACTCAGAAAGCTCCATTACAGTTTGCCAGATCACTGATCTATGAACCAAACAGTATTTAAACATTTCTTGATTTGATTTACTATCGTATATCATCCCCTGTGCCTTCACTGAATCCATATAGTAAAAGAGCCATTATGCCATTTCTTTAGTCACTGATCTAGCAGATCATTAAGAAATCTTTCATTCCATAGGCATGAGACTTTAAGGGCTTGATTTTTGACTGCTGGTACTGTGCACAAGGGGAAGCCCTTTGATGACATGGCCAGTTCTTCAAGCACAATATATACAGTATGAAGCCACAGGTGGCAGCCCATATCAAATTAAAATTAGTTTTTTTCTGTCTAAATATAATCCTAGTTTTATCTCCTGAATTATACATTCGTCAGCTTCTGATGACAGTGCACATTTTAAAAGTGCTGGCAGGTGTAAAAGGATGTAAAATGACTAGGTTTTGAGTCATAGCCGAAAAAATGTAGCCCTCCACTCCATGTTGAAGTCTCACTAAGGTTCACTTGTGGGTAAATCTTCTGCTAATGACCCATGGAAAACAAGGACTCTAAATGGCAAGGGTAGTGTGACTGGTTTCAAACGTCTACAGAATTCAGTTTCAATCAAATCAAGATCTCAGTACCTGTAAGATTAAACTTTTGCCACCTGGTGTTTAAGAAAGACTTTTAGTCCTCAGTAGCAAAGGAATGGTCAAGCCTTCACTTGGTGCTTTAATCAGCAATGATTCAATCTTGTTTCATTTAGCCAAAAGCATGTTGCTCTTTCTCCATGTATGCAATTTTAGGCTACTTCTTTAAAAGACAACATGTTTTCCAATAGGACTTTCTCTAACTTTTCAAATTTCTGTGCTTAAATGCTAAACAGAAACAATACATTGAAGTGAGGATTATTACCTTTGCACTATCAATATTGTATTACAAAAAAAATTCATCAAGCCAGTATCCTTGGAACAAAGGTCAAGCCAGTCACATTGGATCAGACCATTTGCCATGAAAATGCAAGGTTCCTTTTGCCAAAAGTAATGGTCAATTTTAGTGTTCACATTCTTTAACAAAAATTCAGCAAAACATTTTACCTTCAAAATTTTGTAGTGCTAGAAATAAATACCAGGTGCTCAAAGGAAACTGCAAAAAATCACATGGAGTATAACTGAGGAAAAACATGCCCATGCATGTTTTATATACTTTTAATATAAAACTCTATCTAAAACATTGCTTAGAGCAAGTATGTGCCTTAAGTGCCAAAATTTACTTCCCTTTTGGTTTAAAAATATGTTCTCTCTAATACAATGGTATTTTGTGGAATATCTTACTATAGTTTGGATGCCTCTCAGTGGAATCAAATGCATTAGTTAGATTAGGTGAGATTTTCTTGAGAGATATTTGCTTGATTGTGAAAAATAACATTTTAGACAGAATTACCAAACCTGTAGAAATTAGGAAGGAATGAATCATGGTAATTAACTTTCTTCAGGACTCTCATGTATCAGAACCTAAATGTTACCACTTGATAGATTTAACTAAGGTAGAATATTCTACCTACAGTTAATAGTAACAAATGCTCTATTAGTAAAGCAGAACATTTAGAAATATGATCAAGGTAATGCTCAAGAGAGCCAAAAGACTGCTAGGATTGATTATTGCACTGCTTTGATACCTAAGTTTAAGGATACCTACACAGTTATATTCCACTTTATTTTGCAACTCATTAAAGAAGAAAAAGAGTGTCCTAGCAGCAAGATGTATTGTCTTCCTTCCAGTAATAAAAAAATGCTATGCTGGAAAACTACAGGGACACTGACCAAAAAGCAATAAAGAGAAATCAGGAGAACTTCTGAAACATTAATGATGTCCTTCTGACAAAGCTTGTAAAAATGTGCTAAAACTTTGAGTATTCGTGACTATGACAGCTTGAGATTTACCTTATCTCATCAATTCCCTGGGCTAAGTTTTCACTTACCCAATATTTTTCCCAGACGTGATCTCGGTGGGATTATGAGAAATAATTGGGAAGACATACATTCTTTAGCCAAGAGATAATTAAACAGAGTCATCAAGGCCAGACCTCTGACTGGGCTGTGAAGTCTGCTGCCAGATGTTGCAGATACATCTGTCTAAGCACTAAGAGGATCCTTCTCATCACACTGTCTAAGCGCTTTACAAATATTAATGGGTTTTCTCTCTGGGAAAGGAATATTTTTTCATACTAATACAGTATAAGACAGAGCTGGATAAATAAGAGTAACAAAGGAGGTATTTTTTTGAGTTTTGCATTTTTGTTTCTGATTTTTTCTGTTGAATTTCTTGTACCTATGGAAAAAATACCTTAAACTCTCTGCAGCTTGAAAATTTATAGACATCTAGTTGTTTCCACATAGAAGACTCTTTCTTTCATACTTCGATAGCTATTGAACAATAAAACATTGGCAAATTGTGAAACATTTATTGATCATTCACTTCAGTATATTTTTAGGTCTACAAGTCTTAGGTAGTGTAGGGGTAGTAACTGTGGCCTAAAGATTGAAAAACTGAAAGACAGCTATCGGGATCTTAGATACGCATATACATACATGTATGTATACACATATAGATATTTGTGAGTATAAAAAAATTATGAACAATAATGAAATGTTTATTAAAATCTAAATATGTAAATATTTTTATATAATTTGAAGTGCAGATATTTGTATTTCTGATTACACACATTCCACACACCTTATTTTTCATCTATTTCATAATGCTTGGAAGTTGGCTTACATTTTTTTGAATAGTTTGGGTTGGCCATCCTCAATTTCCTGCACTAGAACGTACATGATGTGTGAGAGAGAGAAACTTCTGCTTCTTACATTACTTCAGTTTTTATATACTGCTGTGAGTTATCATCTTCACTGTGCTCAGGGACAGAGATAATGGGAAAGAAAAGATGGGGAAGTAGCATCAAATTGTACATTTTGCATTAGAAAATGGCACTCTTGTCTGCAAAGATCCAAGCAGGCTTTCTTTGGACCTCACACACTAGTAGAGTAAAGCTTGTATGTGCATATGAGAGCAAAAATGGGACACTTCCATTAGTCTTGGCATTAAATAACAAACAACGAAAATACCACCTGAGACCACTAAATATAAACATCCAGATGCTGCAACAAAATGCAAAACCATTTGTTTAAATGTCCACAAAATTTCGTTCCAGTAAATTAATACATCATAATTAGAGATTTTCACTGAGATTGTACTGTTAGTAAGTGGGCTGCAAGGTTCATTTTGCAGGCAGTGAAAGATGTCCAGGTCACACTAGCTGTTACTGTGAATAAAAGGATACATGTTTTATGTCCACCTCTGGTGTCCAAAAAGGAGGTACCTTTTTATGTAATAATCCTGGGACTACAAAGTGAAACGGGCTTGGGCAGACTCCACCTCAGACACACCAGCCTTTCTTCAGTGACTACCAAGGGAACTCACATGGCCGTGTAGACAAGGAACAAGTTGTCTTTAAAGGCTAAAGAGGAGGGGTAGGGGACCCTCCCTAACCCAGAGTAATCGAATTATAAACCCATTGAGGGGTGTCAAGGCACCCATCTGCTCTCCTCAGGAGGCACGGTGACTCAGGGTCTCCCATGCTCTGATCAGCTCTGTGATATAAGTGCAAACTAGAGGCATCTCCCAGCTGACAGCCCTGGCAGTGTCAATCCCTGCTGGGTCTCACCCTCCATACTCTGTGCAGGGAAGGTCAGTTTACAGTTTCTGAAGACCTAGGCTAAGGTATATTAATCCATTCTGTGGTTTCCTAAGTATTGCTTGCCTAACCCTATGACAATAACACATACATCACATACAGGCACCTGCTACTTACCGACTGGCATTTCTGCTGCTAACTTAAGGTGGAAGCTCACACATTAATTAATGATGTGACCCTTGCTGCAGAAATGCTTTTGTATTAATAGAATAAATACAGCTGCACAGAGTAATAGGATAAATTTTTTGAGAAGATTATGAATAAAGTTTATTATTAATCATTTTTTACTTGCACACTGTACCTAAATGTACACATAATCATCATATTCCTGATGAACTCTATATTTTAGCACTTTATTCCTATAGGTAAAATAACTCATTTGCTTTCTTGCTTCTGTCCCAAGAGTTTGATTAGACCTTGTTAGAGCTTGAGTAATTATGAAAAATAGGGGTTTTCTTTTTACATTTGAGAACAAGTTTTACCTTACATTATATTTTTAGCTTTTAAGTGCTTTTTGTTTTTTTTTTTTTTTTTTTTTTAATTAACTTTAGAATTTGAATTAGATTCTGGCCAGGAAATTTATTTACAGTTGATATGTATTTCCCCAACAGGTGTAAAAGAAACTGGTTTGGGTCCATTTAGCTGTCAGTAAATTTTGATGCTGTCACCAGAATAATATTGATACACTTTGATATTGCTATATTTGAAAAGTATATGTTCTTAGGACCTTGTGGCTTTTTAAAATACACTTCCCAAGATTAGTTAAGTGTTCCATATGATGATATATAATACAATTGATGCTCTGAAGTACTTTACCAGGTCCTTCAGGCACCTGCAAGGACTTTTAGCACCAGTGTTTTCTGATTCTGCACCGCCTCTGTGGTCTCTTTTCAAAATCAGAAGAGGTAAAACAGCCCATGCAAAGCTGCATGTACTGAGAATTACATTGCAGCAATGTTCATTGTACTCTTTGAGGCAGAGGTAGAAATTTTGTTTGTTATGTGCAGAGTTAGTTGCCAATTGTTTATTTAAAACTTGCAATTTGTGCCAGAGACTTTGAAGGCCTTGGCTAGTAACACATGCCCCTGCAAAGCAAACACATAAACCAAAATAAGTACGGTTTGAAGTATATTCAGTCCCTTGTATAGAAACTGAATATGCCCTACTTTAGTCCTGATGTTTGATTCCCAGAGCCGACCAATTCCAAGAAAAACAGGAGATTGCCCACATATTAGGCTAACAGTCCTTTAGATACTCAAGTTATTTAGTGATGAAATAACTCATAAATTCCTAATGAATGTCAATATTTTAGGACCAATTTTTTCAATGTTAGATCTAATCCTCCACTGTCATCCAGTGGCTTTGACTTGTTAGAAGCCCAGTCATCTCCATTAGTTTGCTGGAGCAATGCACTGGAAGATTTGGATTACCCAGACAGAGTGCTCCAAACTGAGAAGTAGAGATTATGCAGTAATTATTTTGTTCACTTCTTAACATCATCTTCATTTTTGAGCAGAGACAATTCAAATTAGAGGTTTTCACTAATGTTTTCTCCACTCAAAAACTTTCAAAATAGTATCAAAAAAAACGTGATAGTAGATAAATCAGCATTTTCCAGGGACACGTTACTTACAGATTATTCTTCTGCACAGTCAGTCATGGGACTTTTTCTATGTTCCTTGGGAAACTTTTCAATAATTTAGTAAATACTTGTTCTACTTGTCCAGGTTACTTTTTTCTGTGCACAGCTTCACTCTGTTACACTTCGTTGTATCCTTCTGTATTTTACTAAACACTTTTTTTTTTTGCTATCTTTTACAAATACTTCTAAAAAATCGTTTAGAAATCCTTTTTAAAATAGTTCAATAGTTTAAAAATCCTTTAAAAATAACAGATGTCTCAAGCACAGAATCAGGCAGGCATACGCTTAGGCATCAGGAAGTGTCTGCAAAACATTGACTTCAACAGGACATAAGCAGATTCATGATGTAAAAGTATATTTTAGATCAGAACTTTAATCTGTAAATGCTCAACTGCATAGATACTTCATATATTCACTGGGTAAATACTATACCAATTCACACATTAATGCCACATGAATAAAATTATGATACTACTTCTTTTCTGGTGTTAGATAGGAATTGAAAGGGACCAAAAGCAATGGCCAGAAGTCTCAATACAGTTGTCTCTTTTTGTTCGTAAGTGACCCAGAAATGTGAAAGCAAGCATTCAGAACAAAGTGGTCAGGTTTTCAAGGCTCACTATATCAATCTTAGGTGAATGACAAGCATAAAGTCTCATTACTTCTAGTTGACAAACAAGAGAAATAAGGGTTATCTTCCATTTCTTACCTTAAGCAGGCATGCCTCACCACTGTAATTGATGCCCCCTGGCTATTATCTATCACTTATTTTAAGAGATAGCCCTTAATTCATTCTGTTGTGGTAGGGGTAAAAAAAAAGGTTGAATGAATTTATCAAAACTTTGCAGATGTTGCTTACTTTCACTGCAATAATTCAGTCTGAAAAAAAGCTAGGGATTTTTTATGATATAAATCAAAACATAAAAATGACAATTCCCTTTCTGAGCTGTCCTGAAGAATTAAACAGCCAAAATACAAAGCTTGTTCTGAGCTCACAATTCATACAGTCCCTTCACCATTTCAACAGATGTCTATCTTCAGTAGAGCACACTAGCAAGTGTCTACATTCACCTCCTGTCTGTTCATTCCTTAGGTCATGGGTTTATATGTCGTATGGTTTTAGACTGTGGGCCATCCTTGAAGAGCCTTTGCTGTAATGTGATGATGATCCATCCTGAGAAGCTGAGGTATTTGTGAGAGAGGTCAAGCTTTGCAAGTGAGCTCAGGTAATACCAGTTATGCAGCACCTTTAAATCCAGAAGACACTAAAAGATGTATTTGCAAAAACTGTATAGATATGCTATCAGCTGCTACAGAAATGGAAGAAGACACATTTTGAGACACATTTCTGGAGCAGCAGACAGGATCCTGCACAGTAAACTATTTAGTATCTAAGGATTATTTTGTCCCATAGATTTATCACAAGGTGAATACTGACTATATTAGGTATTTATTGTCTACTGGTCTGCACCATATAGGTACAGAGCAGACAGTAAGCATGGTCTTAAGTAGCATTTAAACATTATTTATATGGTTTTAATTGACTGAATTACAGTCCAGCACATGGCTTACAGCCATGACGGCAATCCTGAGGGAACAGTCCTTCAGCAAATCAAGGTACAACCTGCTAGCTGTCTCATAAAGATAGGGCTACCTGCTCCTTTACTCATTTTGTGCCTCTGAAGACATTATTAGAAAAACATTATTCCTCCCTTTTTGTAGATACATACAGCTGAAGTCAAGCAAGACCTGAGCTAGCTTTTTCATTCCTAAACCAAAACAAACACACAAAGAAGAAAAACCTCTTAACAGGCTGGTATCACAAAAACTGCAACTTGGCAGGACAAGATGAATAACAGGAACCAAAGATGCCATCTTCAGGAAGCAGACCAAAAAGGTTGTCTTTTAAACACGCCTTATACTCCTCATTTCATTCACTTCACATCTTCATTTTTTTAAACCTTACCTGAACATGTGCCCCCCACCTTATCAGTTTGCTTCACTTCTATATTAACATTGTTAAAATGGTTGATGATGCCTAACCTTGCAGGTGTCTTAACACAATGTCCAGTATCAAAACAACTCTGGGACTTGGCCATTTTGTGCTCCAGTATAACACATAACCTTATGTTTATAGTCTATTGCCTAATTAATAGAAAGAAAAATTGCCTTTTCTAGGTAAAAATCTATGTGTACTGTCTTACCCACAATTCATTCACTTCTGCCAAGTAGCAAAACTTCTAATTAACCAGGCCTCTCAGGGGCCTGGTTAACTTCTACTTGCACAGCTATATTGCTGAAAACCTTAATATGGTCAACAACTCCCTAAAAAGAAGAGGCTTTGCACTTTTTGGAATGAGAGAAGAAATGCTTTTGCATGGATCAGTAAAGATAGCAATAATTGCCATAAGGCTTACTGTAATTTATGCAGAAGAAGTTTCTCAATTGCTCATAGTGGACTGTCAGATGTGAGACAGCATGTAAATGGAGCAGATCATAAAAATAATTTCTAGCCTAAGTTCTAAGAACAAAACTCTTGAAACCTTCCTTTATTGCTAAGAAATGTAGGAATTGAGAAAACAGTGTGATTGCTAGAAAAGTAACAGAAGTGCATATTGTATTATTCACAGTTTTTTACAGAGCTGCATCAAGCTAAATAATACAGTTTTCCAAGATTTATGCACAGCTATATCTTAGTAGGACAAAAGGTTCATAAATTGCCAGAAGTATAGTGGTCTTCTTTCAGTTTAGGAACAATTAAAGTCTCGGCTGAAAGGGTACATCTTTTTCTGTGGCCACTGGTGCCTTAAGCCAGAAAATACAGAAAATTTTCTTGTTGTTGGTTACTGAACAGTTAAAAGGTAAATAAGCCATGGTCTGTTTGATTAATTTCAAGACAGCAATGAATATACATTAATAATATATTTAAAAGCAAAAATTATACTGAAATTATGTAGTTTTAACTTTGCAGCAATGGTAGATGTTATCCTATCATTTTTGCAAAGAAAAGTAAATACTTGCTAACAGCTAATTATCTAGCTCCTTTACTGTGCACCTGAGAGTATGGTATATACGTTACTGAATACAGCATTTCAAACACTATCAGCCATTTTCTGTCACCTTCCCAATGGCGTCCATCTTTCCAAGACATAGTTCACTTAGGTAATTTTGAACACATAGAAATACTGAAGTATATCCTCCCAAAATGGTTCCCTCCTACTTGACATTTGAAAGGATTTTACAATGTTTAACTATTCCTATTTATCTGTGTCCATTAGATATGAGATTCATCTCACCTGAGTTTAACAGTATAAAATCATAAAATGTCTAATCTAAACTAGTTGTCTAACGCAAACATCTTAGGAGAAAGATAAGCACTTTCAGAAAACAGTTCATCCCTCATGCTTAGACAGTACCTAACATGGATTTGAAAAGGAAATAAAAATATTAGAGTTAAGACTGTATTGGTGTGATTTCCTAACATTTCCTGATACCGATCTGTGACAGTTTTACAGCATCTCTGAATCTTTTCCTCAGCCATGTTGTGGGTTTCTCAGAATCTCACTTCACCAAAGCAAGCGCCTATTTTCTTTGCCCTTGCAGCACAGGCTGCATTCACAAATCTACAAACTCAGTACATTGCTTAGGGACCCATGCTCTGGATATGTCAAAATAGAAAGATAGACACCTCAGGTGAGTGGTCTGAGCTATTCTGGATGGACTGACTGCAGGGATTCTAGACATTTCTCATAAACACCTAGCTGAGATATCTAAACATGGTGAGAAAAAGCAGGTGTCTTCAGTTCCCCAGGTTTTTATAATGGTCTGATAATAAGGATGAATGGGAAGCCACTCACTATAAAACAAAAAAAAAAAACAAAAAACACCAAACCAAAACCAACCAAACAAGAAGAGAGCTCAACACTGTACAGCTGCCACTGACCTGTCTACCTTTTCTTATTAACCTGAGTGACAATAGACATCCCTCTTTCTTTTTCTTTTAGGAAAATACATTGCTGCTTCACCTGTTCCTCATCTTGTTTTACTTTAGGAATTATGTCTTGGAGGGATTTTCTGTGCTATTCAGATCTTGACTGCTAAAGATCAGTGGCTTTAACATTTGCCTGTCAATGGCAGATGTTTCTGTAATCCCATGTTCCATACTCAGAGTGCTGGACGTTACAGCCTTGACATTTGGCCTAAGATTGAGGATTTGCTATTAGTATTTCCCCAGGAAACTGACACTTGATGGACAGGCTACATAATCCATGCTTGGCTATGTTTCTTAGTGAATTGATCTCCATTTCAAATTGACATGGGCAAAGGCACAAATGTAGTAGATCACCATCTATTCCCCACCCACAGTGTTTTTTAATAAAATGCAATATGCACTGCAGTGTAAGCTATGAGGCATATAAATCTGCAACATGCAGTCTGAAACTTTGTTACAAAATGCTATGAATGCTTCCACATTTCCCTAGTGTTTATTTACTTATGCAGGAAGCCTAGAAAAATAGTTTGATGTATTGCATGCCATATTTTTTAACATTACTCAAAATGCTTGAAAAGATTTTTAGTGAAATTTAACCCACATCAATCATGACCTTGATATGAAAAATTACTGCCAACCTTTAAATTAAAAAAGGAGAGGGAGAAAGAATACTCTTATACTCCTGGCTGATGCTGAATTGTTGAAAACATTGAGTGCTATGCACATACTCTGTCTATAGTGGAACTATATAAAAGGAAGCCAACCATTTATTACCCTGGCAAACGTAATTAAAGATCTTTTATCTTTCCACCTTATAGGATCCCAGAATATGCACTTTATATAGTGAGAATTATATTTAGTAACTATTGTATTA
This sequence comes from Coracopsis vasa, assembly GCA_026283785.1. Lineage (NCBI taxonomy): Eukaryota > Metazoa > Chordata > Aves > Psittaciformes > Psittacidae > Coracopsis > Coracopsis vasa. The sequence goes on along the minus strand of JANHGB010066127.1, from coordinate 18,234 downwards.
GTAACTATAGTAACTCTTTCTACTTTAGATTTACATAGATTCCAATGAATTCCCTGGGAGGTTTACAAAGTTAGTAAAAACATACATTCAGGCTATGACTTTGTACCACATGTTGCTCCTTCCTCACTGTATTTCCCCAACCAAAGTTATCCAAGCAAAAGATGATACTAAACTAAGCAGGTTGACCTGCTTTTCTTCTATTCTCCTTACAAAGGAACAAGGAACTACATGCCAAGACCTGGTTGTCTCACAGGATCTGAAAACAGAAAACTTCCTATTTGGTAAGCACAAAAAGCATTGTCTCCAGCTCTGTGTCAAAAACTCATTAATGTGCCTAACAAAGATGGCATATATCCTGTAATTTCTTTGAGAAAAGTAAACTTCATCTGAAGTCTGAGAGCTATGTCGTCACTTTGAATTCCCTGTATCTGTGGGGAGGTTTGGTCAATCTGACGTCCTTGGGTGCAGAATTAAATCTGTTTCAAATGAGGAAATGCCTGCTTTCTCTGTTATTATGGAAAACTTCAGCCTTGAAATATTTTAGCTGTACGCTCCTCTAGACTGGATGCTTTATAAAACCTTGTTATTACAAATCCAGCTTATTTCAAAGCCTTGATCCGCAAAGCCCCTTTATACGCAGGTTTCTGATGTTTTTTGCAACACATCTAAATCATATCATCTAATTTATTCAAAGTTCTGACTGTGTTGCTCTGTCTCTTACAGCATTTCAACAAGTTATGCAAACTATGATATTTTATTAAAATATTGCATCTACCTGAGGATACGAAAACTGGTCCTCTTCCCAATCTGACTCTTGCAGTGGTCAGATTCACCTATAAATGTCCTATCACATTTTTAAATCATGCAGTTCTATATATCATAGGGAAATAGAGGAAGGCAATTTCGTTCTGCTCACAGTGGTAGTTTTACATGCTTAACTTGAACTCTTACTATCAAATGAACTAGAAGCATTTTAACTGAGCTAGTAAAATAACTAGAAATGGCCAATATTCTTGAAATAGCTACTCCAGGACAGGAATCAATTCTATTGTTAATTTAAGAAAATTAGTTTCCAGAAAATATGAACAATGATTGCAAATAAGAAAATAAATGTAACCAAAAGGAGATGCAATTAATCAGCTCTTTTCTGTGATCTCTTCTTACCGCCTGAAACATAAATGTAAATTTAGTATTTGTCAGTTTCAGTTAATGAGAAACCCAAGACTGAGTTTGTAACTATGAAGCTTCAATACAACGAGCAAATTGAAAATGTTAAAGGAAAAAAAACCTTATGAAGGAGAAGATGAGATCTGCGTGTACACATTTTTCCTTGTCTCCTTCTGACTAACAGCTGGTGGTTTAACATAATTACATTTCCTTTCCAGCATCTTTATGAACTGGTCAGCCTTCCAGGTCTCTTGAGGGAAAACAAACAAACAAACAAACAAGCAAACAAAAAAACAAAATCACAAACCCCCCAAAACCCAGACTGGTAGCACAGACAGTAACTGTTCTCAATCACTCTTAGAGTTGATCTCCTTTGCTTTAGAGAACACCAAAGCATCTAATGAATTTTAGTTTTCTCATTTGCCTGCTTTTGTGGAAGATGCTTATGTTGGTTTTGGCTGGGGTAGAGTTAATTTACATCATAGTAGCTAGTGTGGGGATAAGTTTTGGGTTCATGCTGCAAACGGTGTTGATAATACAGGGATGTTTTAGTTACTGCTAAGCAGCGCTTACACAGAGTCAAGGCCTTTTCTGCTCCTCACACCAACCTATCAGCAAGGGCTGGGGGTGCACAAGAAGTTGGGAGGGGACACAGCTGGGACAGCTGACCCCAGCTGACCCAAGAGATATTCCATACCATATGGTATCGTGCTCAGCATAGAAAACTGAGGGAAGAAGGAGGAAGGGGGGGATGTTGGGAGTGATGGCATTTGTCTTGACAAGTAACTATTACATGTGATAAAGCCCTGCTTACCTGGAGATGGCTGAACACCCGCCTGCTGATGGGAAGTGGTGAATGAATTCCTTGTGTTGCTTTGCTTGTGTCTGTGGCTCTTGCTTTACCTTTAAACTGTCTTTATATCAAACCATGAGTTTTCTCACTTTTACTTCTCTGGTTCTCTCTCCCATCCCACCAGAGACGAGTGAGCAAGTGGAGCTGAGCTGCTGGCTGGGTTAAACCACCACAATGCTGAAAGCATCTCCTCTTCTGCCTATTTTCAGTAATTGCCTTGTAACAGCAAGGAGCACTTCAGGAGAATCTAGGCCATGTTATGTTATATCTGACCACTAGACTGATGCTCTGCAGGCTTTAACTCATGGGATCCTGTGCCATAATTTTTCTTCCACTTCATTTACAATATTGCTATTTTTAGCATCAACATGAGACAGACCCAATTATACCTGAAGTTCAGCAGCACATAATAGATGTCTGAATTTGACTCTTGAGTTACTCTAATAATCATTTTCATGGTTTAACATCATTTAAACAATGTTATTTGGTTTTAAACACCCAGGGCTCAAAGTCATATGCTTAAAATCATGTATTTTCAACCACCCCAACCATAAATTACTAAGAAATGCATTATAATCAAGTACGTGTGATATTCTGTTTATCAGATATAGATTAACATATTAGATTCTTTTTTAGCAGATATATATTTTAGGAGCTGTACTCTCCAGTAATATTTGTTTTCTGAATGCTGGGAACAATAAGGGCAGCTGTGCTCCACTTGACCAAGTCCATAACATTCCAACTCCAAAGAGATGGAGACCTGGCACCCCTTTTTGTCTCTAACATGCCTTCATGTGAAATACTAGCAACAAGTTTGAATTGTTACAGCATTATTTCACAAACCCTAAGCATCTGTCTGAAATCCAGTCTCCTAAGTATAGGTCTACCAAACTTTGTCTGCGATTTCCTGGATATGAGTATCTTCTTAAGTCTGGTGCCATTATAAGGTAACTATGATGTTGGATTTATTTTATTGCATATGCATAAAATAGCTGTGTAGTGCAAATACAGTTGGTCTCTCAGAAGCTTTTCCTCAAATTTGCTGACACCTGGCAGCCCTGTAAGGTTGAATGCTACTATGCATACACAGGGGGGCTAGCCAGGCTACTAGATGTCAGCAAATCCCAGGCATTCACTGCAGATGTGCTGATTAGTAAGCAGTTACAGACACCCCACAGCCAGATTCAAATTGTTACGTATGCTCTGTAGAAAATAAATTCACAATGATATGAAAGCATGTGTAAAAATTATGCTGTAAAAATGAAGAATATTTTTCATCCATTGCAGACTGGGTTTCATCTGGAGAAGGGTATGTCCCAGTCATGTGGTAAATTTGATTAAATAAATAATAATAAATAAATAAATAGTAACAAAACCAATCAACCAAACAAAGCACAACCAGTAAGTATTGATATTTTCAGTCATCTTTAGGTAGGCAAGTCACCAGGCAGCTGGGAAAAATTGCAGGAAGAGGGAAAATGGCCCCACTAAGTTATGCTTAACTTAAAACTTACAGATAGCACATTTTACAACAATGTCCATCCTAAAAATATTTTTAGACTAGAGTGTTTTGGACCCCTTTGGATATGTATAACTTTGAAGGACTTAACTGTGCCGTATCTTTGAACATATCTAAAACATCCTTTGAGAGACTACAATGTCACTGCTTCTTTCAAGTACAGATGTGGAAGAGAAAACATCACTATTATATCCTCAGAGAGCTTCATGGTAAATTTTGACTCGCATGTGTGTATATATGTATATGTACTGTATACATGTATCCCATTAATGTCAGTAGCATATCAGAGTTGAGACCTGCTGTGCATATCCGAGAGGCAACTTTTTTTCCTGGGGAAGATTTCATAGTGTTTAAAAGATAAAAAAATTTTTGTGATGAGATTTGGTCATTGTTCCCAGAGCTCTATAATTAGTCCTAAATGTTCTAGTTACAATCTTGCCATGGATTTGCATGTGTAACTCCTGGCAATTAAAGCAGGACAGAACTAAGCTTTTGCTCTGTGTGAGAAGCAATATATGAACCTGTGCCCACTGAAATCACTGAGAATATTTTCTTTGCTGGGTCAGGATTTTCTCCCATGTCTGACTAAGCACTCAATAGATTCATTTTCAGAGACTCTATTCCGTCTCCCTTTTCTCCTGGTTAGATAAGACAAAATATTTTCAAGAAGAAAAGTAAGAAGAGAACTAACCCAAATAAATGCATAATTCCAATATCCTACTTCTCCCTGGCATAAAAGGAGAAAGAAAGGGCTTATATTCCTACTGGAGTTTTGATTCTAAATCCAACGTAAATATAAGGCGAAATGTAAATCCATTGGGTTTTTGTGTTGTGAATTTTGCAACATTTTTAATATTGATTCAGCTATATGCTGAAAAGTGTATTTTGTTAAAAAAAAAATAAATCCATAAGCAGTTGAGGAAGGCTTTGAGGTGATGTTTTTGTGTCTGCTATAATATCAACCTCTTGTATACAGCCAGGTGAAATCAAGGAGTAGGCAAAGTGACATAAACCACATCCTTCTCTGATCTCCAAGATTTTATGACATGTTTGCCTTTACACTTGTAAGTCTTTGGTTACATTTCAATTGAGTTCTAACTCACTGTGTCGCTGTCTTAAGTATTTTTCACTTTTCTAATGTCAATAGCTCTTCTGTTGAGAGGACTCAACAGGAAGTAAATGCAGGGAGTATGAGCTCTGATGAGATCCTTTAATCCACCCCTAATCCCACTCAATTAAAACTCCATTGATGACAGAAAAATCATTAAGTGCTGAAGAACAGGAAAATGAGCAAAAACAACCCTGCATGAGAAATTAGATGCACAGCTCTTAACAAGGGTATTCTGCTCCTTCCTCAACACACCTCCTTTCTGTGCCATTGCTGGCAAGCCACACTCTTAACTCTAACAGCTGAGCAGGTAAAAATGTATAATCTATTTAGCAGCTTAACTAATGCATCTCTAACTGTTCAGGGAGATATATGCACAGAACACCTAACATTACACATCCCACTGCTGGGATGGAGTGATCTGGAGGTTTATGTGAAAGGTCCATTCAGTGACTGCTTTCTTCTTCTATGAACTAGAAACACAGTGTTAGTAAACTGTGCATCCAGTTCTACCTAGGCATTGTTGCTTGGCTGTGTATTTCTATAATTCACTTCCAGAGAGGCAGTTTGCAGAGATAGGAGAAAAACTACATACAAAAATAACCAAAACACCCCAATCATCATTCTGAAATAAATTTTGATTGCATAATTTTCTAATGTGAAACACAGAGGGTATTTATTGTTTGATATCTTTACTTTCAGCATGTCAATTTTTCTGCTTTACATCTTATCTAATTAAGAGGGGGGGAAATGAAGGCAAGAAAGTAAGATTTGATGTTACCTCTCCCCTTCACATGTCCTTCTCTGATATCTTCAAGTGGGTTTTAGGTCGTACGGAAATAGGAGGCATAACAGAGCATGTGCAAAGAGCTAAGGAGCAGCATATCTGAATAATATTTTCCACTGGGAAACCTTGGAACCATATGCTTTAAATGTTGAGTACAGTTAATGTGGCTTGAAGCAGCATTAAATCCAGTTACACCGCATGAGTCCGCTCTTCCCAGAGTGCACACATGGGTCATGAAGCCAAAAGCAGTACAGCAACCAGCTGGAATTTGTTGATGGTTCTGGTGGTGGCCAGAGGAAAGCCTTTGGAAAAAGACTTTTTGCATGTCTAAGCTGAGAATCTACAGCATCACAGTCCTGATTTCTCATGGATTCCCAGTCTGTATTTTCTTCTGGGAAAGAAATAGCCCTTTTTTGGAACCTCAGACAATCTCACAGACATAAGGAGGACATAAGGTAATTTATAGAAACTTAAGACCCAAGCAATTGTAGGCTTCTTGGAGTCATTTTGTTCCCTTTGTGTGATTTTACACTGGAAGGGAGTATGCAGACTTTCATCTTTCTTCATCACTAACTTAAAAAAAGAATGGCCTGGTACTTTTCCAGGCAATCTGTGTGCACCTATAAAATGAAATGCAGCTCATAAACATTAACCATGTTGAAACAATACACTCGCTGTTTGCAATCATATTGTAAACAACTTAGATGTAAGATACAATTTGTAGACATCTGTAATGTCACTGCACCGGGAAACCCAACCTCCACACCTAAAACACAGAGTAATTGTCAGCACATACATATTTCGCCTTGCAAACAAGCTTTTGACCAATTATTTGTGTATTGCCCATACGATATTGCTTTTAATATTTATTTCTTAAAAAATAGTGCTAGTATTTAACCTCAGACCACTTTTACACTCCTTTCATCCCTCTTCACCTTATTTCTCTGGTACACGCTCACTACTGTCTACTTCAAACTGCAGATTGCCAGAACTTCTTTGCTACATGTTTAAGTGCCTTGTTCAACGCCTTGTATTCTAATTCCTATTTAGTGCCCCTAGGCACTGTGGTACAAATAATACCTCTCAGGTCCTGACCCTTCAGATACTTTCTAGTACAAGTAATACCCACTAAGGCTGGTAATCATGTCCAAGAGCAGGCTGATGATTTGTGCAATTGGCAAACAGAGGCTCAAGAGATTCCCTAGAGGTTTCACTTGATAAACTGGAGAATTTTTCCATGTTTGTATTCCCTGACATTTATTTTGATATAACAAAAAGCTTTTGAAAGATAGGCAGTTTCCAAGGACTGAAGTACCTTGCAACCTGCTTGTAGATCTCCCTTGGACAGCTCAGAGTCATCCCTTTTGCTCCTCAGCCACCAGGGCCACGGTCAGCTGCCAGTCATCAGCTTCAGCTGCAAAATTACAGGATCTGCAAGTCTTCCACAACTCCTCTGACTTCTATTTATAGAAGTATACTATGATCTCTGCTTGGTGGCTCTGGTGCCAGCAGTAATTTTAGAGGGGACTTGGCTGGTTTCTTCTGTCTCCTTTTTTGCACTATTTTGACACAGGTAACGTAAGGTCAGAGTCAAGACCTTACAGAACAATTTCTCTATCATATTACAGTGCAGACTTGTTGTTTGTAGCACTTACTCATTGCTGTTGCAGAGCAGTCCACTAGCAGACACTCTCTGTCAGTTTATTTTGTCTATTGTGAAATAATAATAAAAAAAAAGGACAGCTCTGCTGGGTTTTGGCAGGAGAAAAGACTACATTGGGTGATCAGCCCTAGGAATAATACTCTAGACTCTGACTGATTTATTTTTTCAAGTCAGATGATAGAGAATTTAATTGGGCAGTCCTCCCCAGGAGACAGAGAACACACCTGGGGAGCATAACACTCAAATGGGTGCCTGAGGTGTCAGTTCCTTTATCAGCTATATCACAAATGTCCTGGTTCCCCTCCTCTCAGTTTCCTCATCTGTTAGGGATGAAGTTCCTGATCAGTTGTAAAAATATACTGAGGTCTATGGGTAGTCAGGCTACTACAGTCAGACAAATTGTGGTTAGACTTCATCTTGTAAAAGAGCCGTTTGCCTATTGGCATGACATTACTATTGTTGATGTGTAAAATACCCACGCAGTCTACCACTATTTTACCACTAAAATTGCCTATTTAGCATTATTTTAAAATATCATTATTTTAAAATACTCATTTTGTTTGGACTTGAAATATCAGGGTTTGATAATGTAAAAACAAAATACATCAACAAGCTTTCGATACTTCTCTTCGTGTGCCAATTTGGAAAAACCATTTTCTTTTTTATTTCTTTTTTCTTCTGGAACTCACATTCTTCTGAGAAAAATAAATAAGTCAAAGCTTTCTTGTCCAAAAGGATATTTTTTTTTTAAGGGAACTCTTAGAAAATATATTTTTAAAATACTTCTTTTCTGGAAAAAGTAATTGCATTTAGTATCAATAGGATTTTAATGGTGTTCAGCTAGTAGGGAAAGAAATTACAAGCATCTTGCCAATATGTAGTCAGGTAAAAAGAATAGGGAGGGAGGAGAGAGGGGGAAAAATGACAAAACCATACATATATAAACCCACATTTTTTTAAACAAAGAATAGCTGCATTATTTGTTCTTATGGATTGTTGCAGCTTGCCTTTTTATGAGGTGTTGAATGACAACTTAATTTGCAAGTAGGATAGCAAAGAGTATAATGTGATAATTTATCTCCAAATGAAGATAGAGCTGTAGGATACAGAAAATGAATTAGCCCCCTTCACAGACTGGTTTTTAAAAGTGTTTCAATAAAAAGTATTTTAGTTTTTTAAAAAGCAGTTGTAGCCAGCTGAAATTAATTTCTCTTGTCCTCTTAATAGCCTTTTTACATGGGAAACTAATGCACAGCTTGCCACTTCATAGGCCAGTATGTGGGTGTGTTTGAGAGGAGAAGGGGGTATTTTAATATGCAAGTCTAATGGTGCTATTGAGTTTTTAAGAATCAGAATGATCTATATTGCTTCCTAAAGTGAGCCTACATATCGTGGTATTCAGAGATATGTTTTGTCTAGTTAATTTTTTTCAGTAATATAGAAGAAGAACACAATAGCTTGAGTAAATCAAACAAAAATGAGTGATTCAGTACCTGATTTAATACTGTGAATTCATTTTAGTTCAGATGGTCCTTGCTTTGTTGTATAATACAATTGCAGGCAAGACTGAATCATTTGCATGCTACAACAAGGTGCATTATAAAAATAATCTTAAATTCTCAAGACCTGAAAGGGAACAATTGTTAGGATACAGTGTTCATATATCAAAGGCAAGCCTTTAGTGCGGGTGCTCCTTGTTTCTTATTTAAGAGCACGAACTTCATTGCCTTAGCAATTCTTCCTTTTTTCACAAAAAATAATTGAAGTGGCATCCTTTCAGGTTTCTAGAGGCTTAAACATTACTGCTCCTCCTGCAAACTGTCAGTAACCTCTTATTTAGCAAGTTTAAAATTTTCCTGCATCTATCTCAGAACTACATGTGTACTGTATCACATCCTTCCAAAGGATTCAGAGCTAAAACGAGAACTTAATTCTAAATTACTGCTTTAAAGTACTGTAGATCTACCTATCTTTCTGCAGGGTCTTGCTATCCCCATTCAAGAGATTATTCCACCTCTCCAAGCTTCTATCCTTACTGCAAGTTGTTCATTGCTCCATCTGAAATCCACAGCTGGCTTTGGAAGCAAGGCAAACAGTTTAGAGGTAAGCACACTGTGTGTTAGTCATATTGAGTATAACTAAAACAAATATGGCTAATTAAGAAGATAGCTGATGTGGTCTTTCTGAGAGCCTTGTGGCCATCTCACCAGATGGAATCTGTCTTGTGTCTATGGTGCTGCCTCCCTGTGATCCTGCTGCTGTTGCACATGGCTAATATGAGCAGAGCATAACAGCAAACAACAGCCATCAAGAAGAGTTTCAGCATTGTTGAAAGGAACCTGATCTGTGCTTTTTCTAAAGGCCTTTACCGAGGATCTCATTTAAGCGATATTGTGCCTTTTCCCAGTGCTGAAAAAGCTGATGTTATCAAAGCCCCTTTTTGCTGAGAGAGTGGAAAGGCTCCTTCTGAAGTCTGTTGACCCCTTCGGCACCTTGAGTAACAACCATTCAGCTTGGTAAGAACTGCTGCCCTCCACTTGCCACCTCAGCATGATCCCTGAGATCTTCAGGATGCAACAGAAAGGCAAATGCATTGGGTTATAATGCTTAGTAAAAGAGTGGCCTTACTGATCCAACCTGAGTGCACGGAAAAAATAGTTAATACACATGTACCCATCTCCATGTGCAGAAGAAAAGTCAGTGAGTGCCAGGGATGGTTATGGTGACTAGCTGAGTCATGGCAGTGCATAATGCTGCAAGCTGGAAGTAATGGACCATCATGGGGGAATAAGGGAACACTGAGGAAGTGCTGCAAAAAAAGATACAGAAGGTGACTGCAGGGGTGCATTTTTTGATGTTTATATAGGTTATGTAAATCTTAACTACTCAGTAACAGTTTTATTTAGAGTAGCACTGAGCAAATTAACAGATCAGGAGCAAATTCGTGTGCAACCCTTGGCATATGACCACCCCATTTTCTGTCTTCTCAGCAATGACATATTTCAAAAGCATCACAGAAAGGGGAACAAATCTGCATTTACAGAAACACGTCTTTTCACACTAGGGGAGAGCATTGCTTCATGTTCCTCAGTGATTTCCTTCTTATGAACACAAGGATGTTAACACAAAACCACTGATGACCAAGTTCAACTGTTGACTGCATTATAATAGAGATGACAATCTATACTGACCCCCACTGATCAACAACTTAAGCTCTGAAGCATGAAGCTTCATTACCCTTGTAACTCTTCATAGTAAGGCTACAAACTTAAAATGTTGCTGCTGTTCGTATGGACACCTAATCCCTTCTTAATCCTCCCAAAACGCTTACTTCAGCAATTTCCATGGGAGTTATTCCACCACTGATTGGTTACACACTGCATAAAGAGTGCTTCCTCTTCTTCTGACTGAGTTTGCTGACATTGGTGCTCACTTGGTGCTTGCCAATTTACAAATCAGAGGAGGAAGATCTCCGATTTGTGAAGATCTCCAGGTCCTACTGTGTTCAATTGGAGCTATGGGGTGCTGAGCCTATCTGTAAATCAGCCTTTAAGTGGAATGTCCATTGCTCAATAAAATATTAAAAGCCTTTAATTAGTGCATAAATTGTAGGAAGTGCTACAGTTCCTTCAGTCAAACTACATAAACTTTTAGAATTTATTCATAACTGTGTGTAGCCAGACATCCTTAGATACATAAATAGAAAGTGCAAGAAATATCTATGTTTGTGTAATGACAATTATTAAAGAAATAATATCTAGCAGTGGATACTATTGAGTCTATTTCACAGAAGCAGCCACATCCCTGTAAAGATGCAGCCAATTTGGCTAACAGAAAACTCTCTCATTAGCTTGTTTTCAGTTCTTCTTGCTTGAGAAACTTCCTTTGTTCTCGTCAATGTGACTTTGAAATGAGACTAAAGGGAAAGAAGCTGTCTGGCACAGAAACTTCTCTTGCACACTACTCCAAGTCTTTATAGAAGAATTTTTAAAGAAGACTGAAGGCTTAGGACTCAACAGTGTACTTGAATGGTTTCATATAGATGCCAGGTGTCCAAAAATACCATAAATTTAGGATCATACCTTAAAAACATTTAAGGTACTTTAAGCCCCAAACCCCATTAAAGTTATGTGATGGATTTTACCTTGAAGTAGCTTTTCTGTAAAATTTATCCTATATGACTTTTGCCAAGTTGAACTTCATTTTGCTACTGTTTAGCCTCTTGAGTTTCCATTACATATTCATCTGCACTGGTGCTCATTGTGTTTCCTGGTTTAATAAAACCTGCAACTTCAATTGGCAGGCTACTTTTCTGCTCCTACATCTTTAATAAAAATGTTGTGTGAGTCTATATCCAACAAAGAGCCTTCTATCACACTTCTTGTAACCTCCTACACTGTTATTTTTCATGTCTTAGAAAAAGGCTGCATGCTTCTCTATACTGAGTATTGAAAACCAAATTGGAGATGCATATGAGTAAATACCTTAACTGACCTATATTAAGGAGGGAAGGAACAAAAGGGCTAGAACTGGTTTACCTCTTTTTCTGGCTCTTATAAAAAAGACTGTTCTTATTTATGTGTATTTTCAGTTCTCATTTTCCTGTACCCAGTTTTCAGTAAACTCACTAGAGGTTCTTTAGCCCGTCTTTGTTTCTGTTATGTTTATATATTAATCATTTTATATGGCAATGGAACATATCTGAGCAACAATAAAAGCAGATTGTAAAGCAACTATAATAAGCATAAAGGACCAAACTCTAATCCAGTTATATTAATAAGCTGTGTACTCCTGTCCAGCAGGAGTACCTTTTAGTTCAGTATATTGCCTAGAGACTTTAGGAAGAGAATAAATGGTGTGAAGTTTTCTCTTGGTTCTTGTGAGCCTCTACAAATACAAGTGCAAGACACCTAGCACTACAGAATAATGCCAGAGAGAGCTGGCAGCTCCTCAAAAGTCTCATTTGAAAAGTGCCTGCTGAAGGCAGGGAACACGCTCCATCTCCTATGGCAAAACTCCTGGGAGCTGAATGGCCCAGGCTAAAGCTGCCTTCCTTCTTCAATAGAGTCTCTAAGGAAAACTGAAGGTAACATGACCTGCCTCTTCAAGGACATACCAGTCCCTCTGGGTATCCAAGGATCTGTCTGGTGGAAGAAAATCATACCCCAGTAGGAAGGTCTGCATCCTCTTTCCTAAACTGTAAGTTAAAATCCATCAGTCATTTTAAATGTGTCATACACAGAGCTCTAGCCTACAGCATTTGAATAAACAGCATGATACTGGTTTTGTATTATTTTTCTTTCATCTACTAAATAGTCTCTCTTATGCACTCCAATACTACAGTAATGGGCTCTGGATAATAACTGGAAGAGTGAGTCTTTAACCATATTGCAGTGTTTGTCCTTACAATACTGCAGCACCATGACATTTTACAGCAAAATATGAGGAAAAAAGTGATAATGAACAAATATGGTTGCATCATGTTGGGAAACAATAGGCTAAATGCCAATCTTCAAGCATTCCTAAGTGATATCCTTGTGTTTATAATGTTAGTTCAACCAACATTACTCTGCTTCTTACTAAAATAATAGCACAAACAGAACCGTTTGTTCAATCTGACTGCTGGAAAAGGAAAATGACGTGTGTAGAACTGCAGGAAATTATGTTGACTGATAACAAATATAATTATTTCCGAATTATTATGATTGTGTCACAATCATTCCAGGAATGCAAAAGATTTTTTTTCTTTTCCTCACTCCTCCCTTCCCCCACTACAGCAAAACTCCTTATCTTCTGCCTTTGTTCTTACCTTCTGCAGCAGTTGCAACACTGGCGCTGTGCCCCAGCACATGAAAGCTATAGTATTTGTGAATTATCAGAGTTTTTGCCTGGAAAAAGATGGATGCAGAAACACTCTGCTTAACAAAGACCCTACTTTATCTTTGTCCAGTCTTCTTTCCCTGCTCTTTGAAACTTCAGTTGGGTATACTGTGTCATGGGGCAGCATAAATGGTAGCTACATTTTAAGAGGGTTTGCAGGCTGCAGAAACAATTTGGGTTTAAGAAACAATATATATCAAACATAAAAATATGTCTGATGTCACTGTAAAAAGGTAAGTGATGTGGGGCTGCAGTGTTAGTTGGTAGGAAGAAAAGGCTCATAAAATGGATGCTAAAAGGAACATAGTAGAATAAGGAACAATGATGGAGGAAGGTCCCAGAATTGGTGAGACATTGAAGAAGATTATAGCTGATAAGGTACGTTATAGAGCAACTGAAGAGAAAGGAGATGGATTGTGAAAATTAGACCTAGATGAGGAGAAAAGTACTGAAAAAAAATCCTAAATTAGAATTGATTGACAGCAGCCTGTTAAATAATATTGGGAAAGGCTACCTGAAATGAGGGAATAATTAAGCTGCTGAATTCTGGGTTTGCATAAATTAAGCAACAACAAACTATTTGGATGAGAAATTAGCATCACCTGAGACTGTTCTTGTTCCAGGTGTGTCAGTGGGGAAATAAAGGTGGCAGCTTCAATTGTTTAAACCTACAGGCTATAGTACGGAAAGCCCCCAGCTCACTGCATTCAAACAAGGTTTTAGCAGTACCTGGACTCGCCACCAGAACCTAGGAAATACCCAAAGGTGAAGTACCCAAAAAGCATTGCTAAGCTTTTGATACACTGACCTGCAGTGGCTAAGCTGCAACAGATAGGGCAGGTTTACAGAGAATAATTACAGAGCGTGTCAAAGCAGAGCACCAGCTTCTGTATGGAAAAGATTATTAGTCAGTAGCAGAGGCCAATGTCCCATGACATGACAGTTCTAGTAGTCCCCAGACACCCTTTAGTTGAGCTACGAGCCATAGGACCTGGGGAAAGGAGGCAGATTTGTTTATTCGATTAGCTGTACTGAAGAAGGCTGGCAGTGAGCTGCTGGCACCGTGGGTTGGTCACACAGAGCCGTGAAAAGTCTTTCTGAAGCAGGCAGTCATGACTGTCTGCCTCACACAATGTAACCAGTCACATCTCATCAGAGATGTCTAATGTCCTAATGATGTCTGCAGATCTTATTTACTATGCACAAGTGAAGAGACTGTTTTAGACAAGGAGACTTTGTCCCAAGCACTAGCTCTGGACTGAGCCTGACTTAAACAGGGCTTAAACAAACTCAAGCTAATTGTAGCAGAAGTTTGCTGTTTTGAAGGAGGCTCTGTTTATCCCAGGCACTTGGGTGTCATGTCTGTGTCCTGCCTTTGACTGCCAGGATCTGGAAGCCCTGGATCACAGCAGCAGCTCTTAATTGGATTTTCAACTTGAATCTCTGATTGAGGCAATCCTGCAGAAGGAGGGTTTCCAACAAAGCACAAGGCATAAGTCCAGCCACTGGCTCTTTGGGACCCCGTTCTTTGTGGAAAAATTGCAAATTTCTGGATTGGCCTGGAATGTAAATTTGCTTCATGATAACTAGCCTAGAAGGCTATGTCCTCCAAAACCCCTATGTCTTACCCTTCAGGCTACCATGTGTAAGCAACTTCAGCTCTCAATGTCCTGGCAAACTCCTTTTGCTGTCTTAAAGGTAGCAAAAATATCATGTAAAGATACATTGCAAATCTACTTTTTTCTCCCCTGACTTGATAACAGACTGAAGCCTGCAGTATTGTCCCCAAATTTCGCTGCTGCTTTCATTGTTTAGGGTGCATTTACAAATGTAAATATCTTGCAGCATATGAAATGAACAGAGGCTCTCCAGTATGTATGAGATTAGAAGTTAAAGAATATGAAACATTCTGAAACAAGTATAGCCTTTTGCTCCAGAAAGTGATGTATTAAAACTCCCTTAGCTGCAACCTGCCAGAGAAGTTATCACAGGGTCTTATATATGGAAACTGCTTGTAAGCGACATTAAAGGAGATGGGTCACTAACTCCTCAAATAACAATGTCTTGAAATAATGAAAGTGGAAAAGAAGAAATTTGAGACATCCAAAATCTGGAAGCTTATCTTGGTAGATAAACTACTGTTACTAGCTATCTATTAAGCTCGCTAATGTTTAATTTCACTAACCTTGAGTGAAGGCCTGTGTAAGAGTCACAATAAGACAACAGATGCAAAGGAAGAGATAAGGAAAAATGTAAAAAGATTATCAAGGAGAAAGGCTAGTAGGGTCTAGCCTTTTGTCTGCTAAAAAGAAGAATTATGTTCTTAACAGGGAGAATCAGACGTAAAAGAAAGGATACTAGAACACACTAATGACAAGAGATCTGAGCTTTACAAACTGTACTACTGCAAAAGAACTCATTAATATATATTTAAGAATAAATATATATACGCATATATGCATTTTGCAGCGATATGAAAAGCTTTATACTTTGAATCAAATTCTAATCAAACTTTCCCTTTCTGAAATTTGCATGCTTTGATGTCGGCAATGGTATTACACTATTTGTGCTCTATTTATTTATACTGCATAAACCCATATTAGATATATATTATGTTAAAGCCAAGGCTTAGATACATAGGAATACTTCCTCTTTTAAATTATTACCATTCCTTTTTACTCATCAGGAGACTCATCACAGCTACCTGCCTCTGAGAGACCAGATTTATTGAAAACATCTTTTAGCTTTATATTGATGTCCCAAGCAATTCAAAAGGGCTAAAGTGGGACATCTGTCTGTAAGCACCTGGCAATACTTTGCTAAAAAGAGCAAAGAACATAAAGAATCATTGTTCTAGACCTCATCAGAAGATCCAAGTAGAGGAGTGGGAAGAAGCCGATCCAGGCTTCCTTTCTCAACTATGAAACACACTGAGCAGACAGTTGGGGCTGCATTGCTGGCTAGTAATGAAAGCCCAGCACTCCTGCAGCAAGTTTAGATGGAACAGCCATCCCTAAAGCAGATCATGAGCTCAGTCAGTTTGCAGGCTCTTTTCAGGAAGCCTAGTGTTAGTATTTCCTACTGCCTATGTATTTCTAAAGATGTAAGGATTCCACTGGTTAGTGGAAAACACCAGGCTTTTGGAGTTTACTGTAATATACAGCTCCTGAATATGGCCCTCTATGATCAATCCCCAAAGAGCTGAAAGAATACAGAAGGAAAGAGATAAAAGTGGACATTTTCTTTGTCCGAATTCCGTCAGTCATTGCTCAGGTGGTGAGATTACAGAGCAAAAGTATCAAAGGGCCAAAGGGACCACTCCATTATATTTCCACTTGTGCAGACTGACATTTGTGCTATGTGCAATAACCACAAAGGACACTTTTTATCTTAGTACATAGAACATATATATGTGTTTATATACTTCTATATGTATGTATTATATACATTTCATATAATATAGGTCATAATTGTGTGATGTATACCACATTATACTACAACTGACATGAATGTATATATTAAAACAAATCTATAAAATAACGTTGGTGTGTATAAAGACCAAGAATGGTAGTAGTATTATTAGAGTAAGGGTGAGGTTTTTGTTTGTTCATTTCTTTTAAGCTAAAGGACTATGCAAAGAAAGGACAACTATAGAGTGCCCTAAAGGGACATGTAGTCTGAGTGACTCTGAGGCCATAGCCCCCATAAGCATAATAACATAAGCAGTAAAATTGTTGGGAATTTTTTGCTAGATGGGTTTTAACCTGGATTGATTTGTTAATCTGGTTCAAAACCTAGCATAAGTACCTGTGCTGCCAGCAGGGGGGAAAGAGGGCGTAGGGTGGGAATAAGCAGTCCTTGGGCAACATTGTCTAGTGTGAGGGGTCTCTGGCCATGGCAGGGGGATTGGAGCTTACGGTCCTCTCCAACCCAAACCATTCTATGATTCTGTGATTCTTCTACTGGCTTTTCTAGTTCAAACTGCATGAAATTCTGGTCTCAGCAGCAGCAGGCATCTGGGAGTGTCATGCAATCAGGTTCTAAGAAACCATTTCTGTTATTATATTGCTGAATACAACCAGAGCCATATGTGCATATCAGGGCATTATAAATAATGCATTCTTTGAATCTTGTTACCAAAACAAACAGGCAATTGTTAAAAACACCCTGCCAGCATCTATGTCTTGTTTCCAATAAAAATATTCCTTGGACTTTAAAGTTGCAACTGTCAGCCTCATAAAGCAAAAGGCAAAGGTCTCAGACAACTTGTTAAGTACAAAACTTTAGTGGAAACTTCAGGATAAAACATGTTTTAAAACCTCACCTGCTCAAATCATCCTTTTCTTGTGTTTCAGTGTGGTTTACTATTAGCCCACTGGCTAATAATAACTTCCTGCGTGCTTATTGGAAGATGGATGTGTTTTATTTCACTATTTAAGTCCCAGGAATCTGCCCTATTTCAACCACATATGAAGATAAAATATATTGCTTGGTGAAGTATGAACAGGTTGCAGTGAGGGCACAGTCTGCTGGGATGAGACATTTATTCTTCCCATAAGGGGATATATCCAGTACCTTCCAAGTTTCCACAGGTGCTTACATTGTAATGAAGACAGATGTTTCAATTTCTCCAAGTTTTAAGGAGGGAAAAATAGAAGTATTATGGTTAAAGACCCTTTCTGGCATTTGTGTATTTGTTTTGGACAAAACTCTTAAGCCTTTGCTGAAGGCTAAATCACCATAAATTGATATGCCTGTGGAAGGAGGAAAAAAATAATAAAAAAAAGGCGTATTTAAATAGAACACTGGCCACAGAGGACACAGAGAGGAAGGGCAGGGATGAAGGTAAGAAGATTAATCATCCCTCTTTCCCCTGAAAACAACACGTGAATCCTTTGGGATAGCCACCCACATTATCACTGACAGTATCCACTCCTCTATATAGAGGAACTGGTGGGTGACAGTGTCCCCCTTTTCTCATTGCCATCTCTGCAGGTGTACAAGGTCTCCTCTTCCAGTGTGCATTGGTAGCAGCATTTGAATACAGTCCCATGCTACTCACAGGGACAGAGTCCCCAGATCAAATTCCGTAGATCAGTCATAGCTGCTTTGTCACTGTTTATTTGCACTGCAGTATAAATAGCAGTGCCTCTTTGCCCGAGGTATTTATATGGCCTCTATCATTACTGTGCCCAAGTTCCTCCCAGTATTAAATGTGTTTATACCTACAACAGCACTCTGAGGGCAGTGATTACCC
>JANHGB010066122.1:0-10128 GCA_026283785.1 Coracopsis vasa | reverse complement strand
TTTGAACTAGATTTCCTGTCTAAGGGATGTAGGCCACTAGACTTTAAAGGGTTGTCTCATTTCTAACAGCGTTTCTGAAGCATTCATAGTTATGAAAGCTTTCATTTAACTTGGGCAGAAGAGACTACGTGTGAAATTAGTATCACAGACATCTCGGATACAGCTCAAAGCCACAATGTTTGTGTAGTAAGCTATATTTGCACTGTAAAACACAACCGAAGACAATATCTGGCACTAAGGAAAAGATGAAAGAATGCCAAAACATAGCATTTTGCAGTAAATTACAAGCACCGGCAGTGATGATGGGACAGCATTATGAGTTTTGATCATCTCTTCAGCAGAGCAAGGCCAGCACTGCTACAAAGGCAAAATTTTTGTTTTGGTAAGGTGAACAGAACTGCACAAGCTCTTGCTGTGTCCATCATCGGTAGCATCAGCACAGAAGGGACAAAGTCAGTACAAGATGTAAGAAGAAAGGTTACAGCAATGATCCTTAAAACAAATACATGGATATATGAAAGTGCATGGAGTAAACAAAAAGTGGAATACTTGTACCAGTGAAGAGGGAAAGTCCCTCTAACTTGCTTTACAATAACTTCTAGTTTTTGGTCTCACTAAGAGAGTGCACTCCAATATAGGACAGGTGAGGAACAGAAGATATTTTCAGGACTTGGAGATGCTTGTGTTCAACAGTGCTGATATGACCTCATATTAATGAGACAGTTTTCAATAGGATAAGAAAGCTCTTGCATTCACGTGAAAATCTGATCTTCCTAAATATACAGGCATCTCCAACCGGCTCTGTTAGTAGCAATACATGCGACTACACGCAACTGAGACCAAGTTCTCTCATTTTCAGAGAGGTGAGGGCTTCCAGAACAACCTGGACTTAAAACAACTCAGTGCAAGATAAAACAAGGTATGAAGGAAGTATTTGAGCTGGCTTTAACATTTCTGTGAGGAGAAGATTTGCACATTAACTGTGTATTTTCAGCCCTACATTTTATTATACTTTAATTGTTTATACTGGTCATCCAAACTCTGACTACAGTCCCAAGTTTCTAAGCTTGTTTTTTCTGGGTTTAAAAATATTTCAAAATCTAGTTTGGGGCAGTAAATAATTTTGCTATTATGGAAAGCGAAATCAGAACAATCAGATTACTCATTTAGTGAGGTACTACTCAGTGCCAGAAAGCGTGGGAGCATCAAGCTCCTAAAATGAAACTCTCTGGGACTGAGATACAAAATTGATGCACTTTTATGTAAGCCACTTGTTTGAAAATACTTTTTTTTTTCTTTAGGCTGAGGAATCTATATTCTGCAAAGTGCTGCACTCTACAGCTCAGCCCACCAAAACACTTAAGGATATGAGTAAGTTTCATCATATCAGTAGTTCTAGCAGACTAAACAGGATGTAAGAGTGGACATACTCAGACCACATATCCTTTTGCCAGTTCCTCGTTTCATGAGGAAATCAATGCTTAGGAGAACAGAAGATTGCAGCAGGTGTAAGTCCTGAAGAGTTTCAACAGTACTATAAATTCCTAAGTGTGTTCAAAAGCACCATGCGTGAATACACAGCCTTGCAATCCCAAGAAACATCATAAAATACTTGTGCTTTTGATAAACTCTGAAGGCCACACACATGCCCCATGTGTGAACTGAAAGTCACCAGACTTTCAACTCAGCATCATCCAGGGATTGGCTACGGGTCTGCTCTGTCCCATTGTTCAGGTCATCAGCAGAGACATCCAATAACATCAAATTCTAGTCACAGCCCCTGAGCAATGCTACTGGTAATCAGGGCCTGGCTGAGTTTGCCCTTTGTATCTGACAGTCCAGCAAAGCTACCCACCTTACAGTTCACCAGTAGAACTTCTACAACAGCACTTTTGGGTCTGTGTTTAAAGCCTTGCTAATGTCAAGGTGAATGAGATCCATTTCTCTCATTTCATCCAGTGCTGCTCACCTCATCAGAAAGGACAGTTAGCTTGGTCAGACATAATTTGCTTTGATAAATCTTTGTTGACTGTTCTTAATTATAGTCTTGCCCTTCATGTGCCTGGATGCAGTGTTGGACACAGCGCTTGTGAGAATTCACACTATGATCTTCCTGCAGACTGAGGTCAGACTGACCAGCCTGTAGTTCCTCAAATTGTTCTCTTCAAAGAATAGCATAACCCTCACCTTCTCTCAGTCACCACGACCATCCCCCAGTTGCTACTGCCATTCAAAGGTGATGGACAGGAGCCTTCTACTGACCTCAGCCTGCTCTCACAGCACCCTCCAGCACATTCTCAAGTCCAGCTTTACAGTCCTGCTATTGGCATAGCAATCACCAGACTCTTCCACATCCTTATGAAAAGCAAGTTGTGCATGATGCGTTAATTCAATACAACAAAATGTGGATGTGGAAGGTGGGCGTTTGTTTTCTGGGAGTTGGGGGGGGGGGGGGAGGGAGTTGTTAGAGATTTTTTTTCTTCTTCAAGTGTGATATAAGTTACACATTGCCTGGCATATAAATACCATTGTTTACAATACTGATACCTTACAATTCAAAGACAAAATTATGTGATCAATTTGTGTTTATACATATGCTTTACATTTTGCTTTTGTCTTTATAGACAGCAAAATGTTCCATTTTGAATTTCAGGCTCTGTTTTATGAATGGTACAAAGTAATTTAGATTAGATAAAAAAAAATCTGTTTTGGAAACATTTGGTTTGGACCCACAGACTTATGAACGAAGGGGATAGTTAAAACACACCCCCACACGCCAGCTGTTAAGAGTATCAATCAAACTGTGAGGTCTAGAAAAAGCTAGGAACTTGGGTAGCAATTTTGTGTAGACAAAACCAACCTAGTGATGCCACCCTGTGGCTATAAAATGAAAATTCTACTGAAAAACCAGGATGAATGGTTAAGTTTTATCTTAAGTCTTCTGCACAAGGAGCTGCTGGCAGGTTTTGGAACTTCAGTGCAAGTTTAAGAGTATATGTATGTAGGATAGATCAAAAAGCAGTAGCTTGTGGTACTATGTGTTTTCTGACACTGCTGTGCAGGTTATCAAGTGGACATCTGCCCCCACTACTTACAACTGTGTGCGTCAGGGAAAGAAGAAACAGAAAAACACCCATATCTTAAGAGTAAGTAACAACCAAATGAAAAGGGGATCATGATTTCAACTATTACATTTGAGTAAAACAATGTAAGAGAATACAATTAAAAAAATCCTAAAGTTTAAAGTAACCCCTTCAATCGCAGAATGTTTAAGCAATAATAACCTCTTACAGGTTATCACTGCTTAGAGAGAAGCAGTAACATCTACCACTAGGTTTTCAGAGAAATCACAACCATGAGAGATAAAAACTTGTAAAAGTGTAAGCTATAATCATTTGATTCCAGCTGAGACTTTTCCTAAAGTAAAAAAACAAAACAACAAAAGCCCAGAATACACAACACTAGCAAACACCATTCAAACTTGTATTACAATGGTAGCAGTTCAAAATGTAATGAACTAAGAAATATAGTACTTTAATATTTTTCAAAATAAAGTATCTATACATGAGTTACATATATAAGTGAGACAGTCATTAAAATATAGTATCTCATCACTTTCCCTCTACTGCAATTTTATTAATGTAAAATAGAAAGTATGATTTAGAATTATTTTCTTACAATTTTCTATCCACAAGCAGCACTGGCCTTTGAATTACAGAGCTCCTATTTATTTTTTAAAGAAGTATTAACATTTTCTGAAGCCTTTTGGCTACTTTTTATTGATTAGCCAATTTGCTTCAATATGAACAACACAACGTTCAAAGCTCTTTTATCTTGCCCTGAAAGATTCAGTAATGAAAAACCCTAAAGAGAGTGGAAGAAACACCACAAGGACACTCAACATCAGGGTACACATGGTTTTTCTCAGCCTCATCTTCTCTCATGAAAAAGCTTTCTGGAAGAAAGATGCTCTCTTGGAAGAGCCTCCCACCAAGCCCCTCATTTCACATTTGCAAAGCTGCAATACCCAATGTTATGCTACCAAGTTAGGCTATACAATCTTTGTGCAACTGTAGCAGTTTTATTCAGCCCATCGGTAGAGTGCTTTGGTTGGGTGGCTTGAGGCTTTCCTTCCTTTGCTTGGACAACCCCACATATTTCTACAATAGTTTGGGAGTTAAGCTTAGTCTGACAATCGATGGCATCTCTGTAACCATACATTTCTAGTGTTTACTTCCACATTAGGCTTAAAAGAAATTGTTTTATCCTGACCAGATCAGTGGACTTCCTTTCAGGCATAAAACTGTGCTCTTTCAGTCTTATTTCACCAGTAATGAATGATAAACAGGCCTCAGAAGTTTCTTATCCATCTGTAAAACCATTACTATAGGATACTTTCACCCCTCAATATGCTGACTCCTCAGAGGACGTACTCCCTCTGAACAGCAGGCAAACTTTGACTTTTGACACTCTGAACTGAATAGTAAGGGAAAAACATATGATGATAACAACAAAGCACAGTATAAAAACCAATTTCCTTCTCAATTAATAAACCAGACAACTTCTGTTCTCCCCTATGCAGTCCTAGGAGTACCCAATGTATAGCTCTACGACCAGTTGCAAAGACAAAGCCTTGCGAGTAAAAGTTAACTAGACAAAGAGACCTCTTCCCTTTCAATAGTTTCTTTTTCTGTAGGCCATATAAAGATTTAAAACAGTCGCCAGTCCCATGTTCCATTGTTCATCTAAGAACTGCAGGACTAGCACAGGAACTTTCCTCGATAATATTTGAGTCTTTTGGGAGGCACAAGCATGTAAGCAGCAGTTTTTCACACCTTCGGAAGCCAGAGAAACAAGTGAGCTGGTAACTAGTAAAAAAACATTTCTTACAGTATGATGCACCACCCCTATGCAAGAGTTGACCGCTGTTCGGTGCTCCTCCTGCCCTACTCCTCACAGCCTCTAACCTTTCTCTTCCAGCACTCCTGCACCAGGCATCCTAATGAACAACCATCTTTCAAGAGGCAGACTAGAGGATAACAAATAAGAACTTTAAGCCATGGAATCCATGTAATTGAGGACAGCTTTCTATGAAATACAGCAATGACTAAATGAGCCAAACATCTATCAACTACTTTGAAACACAAATCATTTGTAAACAACATGTTTCATCTCCCTGGAAGCCTAGAAGCAAAAGAATATTTTCAGTCTCTCACCCTCAGGAGAGAATGAGAAAAAGCAGACACATACTTAAAGGCTTCAGTTTGAAAAACATGCTTCACTGAAAAACACTTTTGTTCATTGCTTAAAGCTTCAAATGAATCAAAGCCAAACTTTAAAATTCTTCTCTAAAATTAACATTTAGATGCAGTAATTCACGGATTCTTCCCATTCATAAAATTCAGCTTTGTGTTTTAAGATGATTACCACAGGAACAATGTTTTTATATGCCTTATGATAGCTGACACCTGGGAACTGCACCAGAGATCTGCCATCATCCAGACTTAATCTATTAGCTTTGAAAAGATAGACAATACTGTGGAATTACTGCACACTCTGACTAATACTATAGGCTCACTTGACTGACTTTGACTTTCTGTTTGCCTGTTTTAAAGGTGGGGATAAGATACATTTTACAGTTACTCAGAATCAAGACTTGAGTAAAAACTAGTAAACTCTCCCATTTCAAATGGCTAGAAAGCACGCAGAACCAGGAAACAAACCAGATCCATCAGTCAGACTAGGCTAGCACACAAATGGCTGACCCAGTAGTGATTCAACCCCTCTTCACTCAGGAAATCCTGAAGTGCAGAAATGCTTTTAAACTGTTGCTGTATAGTTATACAAAGTATTAAACCAGTGCTAGAAAGAATGCCAACTTGCATCTCCATTGCAGCCAATACATTCAAAGCCATCAAATATGCAGCTATGAAGAGGTACCAATATTCAGCAATAGCTATCATCGTACCCTTTGCTAAAGCATTTACCGTTTCATCTTGTTATAGCCTCAGTATTCTGAAATGTAAAAAATACCCACTGTGCTTCCAACAGCATGCCAAGTAAAGATGTTGCCACAAGAGAGAAGTCACTCTCTCAACTTGCATTGCAAGGACCTTTACCATTTCTTTAAACAGAAATGGCTAGAGTGGGGGGAAAGAGGTAAAAGGAAAGAAGTTACTCCACATAAAACCTACTCCCAGTTGAAAAGACTGGGAAGCATACATGACAGACTTGACTTTAGGAATTCAGGCAAAGAATTTTGGAAAACAAAGCGTTAGCTACACGTACCATAAGAATTTCTATTCCCCCCTACCCCCCCAATCTGTCCTTTTCCTACAGTCTGAAATCAACCATTTAAGACATTATTTTTCTGAGGTAAAGATGACTGCAGTTGTCTTACACACGGCAGGCTTGCAAGATGAAGAGTCCAGTGCTTTTATTTTTAAAAGCATAGGAAAAATAATAAAAGAAAATTATTTTGAGGGGCTTTCCAGTAGTACTTAATGGTAGCTACTCCTAAAGCACAAACAATACTAAGCAAACTGGTCTCTGCAGTGATATGAAAGGAAAATAAGGAATGATCCAGTTTATGGAGATGTACACTGAGTGCTGACCATCTTTCAGATCAGTCCATGAGCTATTTCTGAGTGGGTTTTCAAGACAAGATGAAGTTTACAATGTAGATAATGAACTTATCAAAGAAGCTACTTTCCAAAAAAGTCCTTGCATAAAGTGTATGGTAAAATTAGTCTTTAACATCCAATTACTGAGAAAAGATTTTTTTTGCTCCAAGCCTGGTGTACCATTTCTATCAAAGTTACCATGGAAAGAACAAGCAAAACCATCCAAACTTGCAGCAACCCTAAATTGTTTGTGACAGTTAAAAAAATTCTAATCAGACACCAGCAAATTTTCTATTCAAAAGAGCCTGGCTGATTTTCCTAGCAAGTTCACAAAGAAAGTGTTGTGTGTCCAGAATAGATTGACACCCACCTGCAAGCACACAAGGAGCAACTGATTTCTATTCTGATCCCACAAAAGTGTGTTCTAACATGAGCAACAAATGGAGAGACACTGGACAAATATTCTGAATTCTGTATCACATAAGGTATATCACCAGGTATGAGCATAGAGCGGCCCCTTCCAGATAAGCACATCAAATTAGGAAAAAGGAGAAAATTGACTCAAAATAATCTGGAAAGCCTCAAAATATAAAACTTTATTTAGCTACAATATAAAGAAGTATAGTATAAAGATATAAAACATAGAAATTTCATAATTAATTCACATGCTAAAAGGATTAATAGGCCAGCGGCAAGGAGGAGACTTCATAAAATGTACAAACATCTCAGCCATAAAGGCCTTTTCATCAAGATTCAGACTTGAAATATCGAACAACCACTGCAGAGAACTTGCTCTCCCACATCACCATAACTAGGAAGGAAAAAGAAAAAAAAAAGGGAAGTAAAAAGAAACTAAGTCAGTGTCTCTACTGTTTCTGGAACATCAAGAATGCCATCCTATTCCATTATCACTGTAACAACAGGACTCCCACACAGCACACTCAGTATTTCTTGATATCACAGAACTTAACAATGATGGCAAAAAATTAAGATTACTGTTTGGGAGTGCATTTATTCATCACTGGCCAGCATACCATATTGCTGGTGGGAAAGCAAGAGGAGTTTGTGATCCTCGAACATCTAAAGGAGAAGCTAAACTTGACTTGCACCAAGACCATTTCATAAAGGCATTTTATTTCCCATGTTTCAGACAGTTTTACTGCTGCATGAGAAGAGCTCAAGTCCTTTGAGTGGATGAGCCACATATCTGCTGGGTTATGCGACAGACAACTTTCAGAGCATATATAACTAAAATTAGCTTAAAAAATTCTAAAAGGCACTTACTCAAGAGTAGAGCACAAAGAGCAGATAACTGTGCTACAGCAGCTGCAGAGGCTGCTGCAGTTCTGGCAGACAAACTGGTCACATTGCGTACACGTTTCCTTGACATCAGCAGTTCTCACACACGATGAGCAGGCTTTGGAAGCTCCCACGGGTGCTTGGAAAAGATACAATTAAGACAAGATGTATTTCACAGCAAAACAGAGAAAGCACCTGGAAGTTCTAAGGACTGCAGAGCGTGGCGATTCCACTCAGCGTTAAAGCTACAGGTGGCAGCACTCTGCAGAACACAGTTGGAGGCACCAGCACAGCGCTCACTACTTGTAACTTCGTGGGTTCCTTTTTCTGCTCGACGGCAAGACTGCTGAAAGATTCTCAAGCGGTCATTCTCAAGCAGCCAATGCAACAGCTTCTAAACCCGTTAGTGAAGCTCAAATTTAACAATTTCTTTTTAATAAAGGACCATAAAGAAAAACAACGGAGGGACACCCTCCCCCCCACTCCACGGCAGCCCAGCTCACCCAACAGCGCAGCGCGGCGCCGGACGCCTGCCCGCGGTGGGGCCACTCACCCTTCCCTGCAGCTACAGAGCGCCTCAGCAGTTTCCCGTCATGGCCGATGAGCAGCTGCCCGCTCCAGCGGCGCCCCGCGCTGTCGTCCTCGGCCTCTCCGCCCGGCTCCACCGGGCGGGTCACTGCAGCGGGGCTGGCAGGCCAGGCGCCTTCCATGTACGCCTGTGCGCCCCGGAAGAGCAGCCGCCGGGTCCTCTCTGTGGGCGGGAGAGGAGAGGAAAGTTAGGAGCGGCTTTTCCCCGTCAGCACCCGCCATCAGGCCCGAGGGGAGGCGGCTGGAGGCCTGCGGGCACAGGCCGGGCCTGGGGACCGACAGCTCCGGCGCTCTCCCTCATTCACCGCCCTCACCGAAGACCTCCCGCCGATACTCTTCGCCCCGCACGCCGCGGCTCAGCTCGCGCAGCCCCACACGGGTTTTCAGCTGGAGGGGAGCCCCCTCCCCGAAGGGACAGGAGCGCTTCGGCATGGCAGGCCCGGCCCGGCCCGGCACCGCCTCCCACGGACCGCCCCGCTCAGCCGCGTCACAGCCCAGCCCGGCCAATGGCGGCGCGGTAGCGGCAGGTGCGAGGAGGCGGGAGAGGGGCGGTGGCGTCGCCTCAGGCCGCGTCCCATCGCCTCGGGAATCCAAGCCCTGCCCTGCCTGGGGTATTCAAGGTCTGGCAGCGCTCGGATCTGCTCGCCCGGAATTTTCTGTTCGGTTTTCTGTTGCGCCCTGTCCGTGGTGTAGAGAATCCGGCAGGACAAAGCAAAACACGGTTTTGAAACTCGGGTTTGTCGTAGACGTTCTCCCACCAGAGGTGTTTCTGAACTCGTCTTCCTTTCTGCAAATCCCGCGGGTTACGTCTGCGTTCGGGCTCACCTAGTTCTTCCTAAACCACCGGTCAAAGTTAGAGCTGTCCAAGCGCCATAGAACCAGCGAAAATGTGCACAAGTGGAAGAGTTCATTCACTTTCTGTAAAGCCAACGAGGGAGCTGGAGAAGCTCCAGCTGATCAGGGCTCCTCAGTACCTGCCAGCAATGGGAGCGGGTTCACCGCTCAGTGCTCAGTCAGGTTTCAGGGACTGATGCCCACATTCCACTACACCATGGGGCTAAACCCTGAGACTTTCTGAGGTCACTGTGTGACAGGGAATTACTGCAGTTTATTGGAATCGTCTCCCCAGTGAACTGGTGGATTCCCCAATGTCAAGCCACTTAAGACTCGGCCGAACAGGATGCTAGTTTAGGTCATGCTCTGCCTAGAAAGGTTGGACCAGATAATCCTTCAGGTCCTTTCCAACCTGGTATTCTATGATTCTGTGATACAGTTAAATTGCTATTTATAAGTAAGCTTTCTATAGCAGTCTAGGTATTGTTTCATGCATTAAAAGCCTCATGTTCAATTCCAAGTCGCAGTCAGTCTGGTTACTATGCATATTTTGAAAATACACAGTTTTCCTCCGGGCAAACAACCTTTAAGACTGGTGTTGATGTCCCTAGTGCAATGTTTTGTGTCATTTGAAGAACATAGTAAGTCACAACATTTGTATTTCTTCCAGAGAGGTTTCTGAATTCAAACCTTCACCTGATTTGAAACCTTCACCTGTATGCATGTAGAAGTCACAAGCAAGTATAGGAGTGATTTTTCCGTCAAGGAACACCAAAACCACATT
>JANHGB010066117.1:39943-51988 GCA_026283785.1 Coracopsis vasa | reverse complement strand
ATCTGGCGCGGCCGCCTCCTCCCGTGGCTCGTATGTGTTGGCTGTTGTAGTGAGAACTGGCTCCTTGCGTGGCGTGCACGGGCTGGCAGTGCGGGTGCAGTCGCCGCCTTGGGTGGCTTTGCATGCGTTGACACTACCGTCGCAGGCGTCTTGCAGTCCTTGCATGTATTTGCAGCGCAGTTGCAGTCACCTTCTGTGGCTTGCACGCGTGGGGCACTGTAATTTACCTCCTTGCATTTCTTCCGTGTGTCACCAGTGTCATCCCGTTGCCTGGGATGTGGTTTACAGGTGTTGGCACTATCGAGTTGCTTCCTTGCATTGCTGTCGTGTGCTGGTACTTCAGTCGCAGTCATCTTGTATTGCTTGTGTGTGCTTCTGCCTTTGCCCATGGTTTGCCTTTATAATGACAGTTTCTTCCTTGCATGGCTTGCGTGAACTGCTATATGGCTTGCATGGTCCCTCCTATTGCATTGGTTGGAGCTTCTGTGTTCAAGATGCTTAAAATCCCCAAGATGTTTACATGGGAGTCCTGCATCTGCTTTCGGGAGTAGGAAAGTGATCATCCCCCTGTACTGGGCACTGGTGAGGTTGCACCTCGAATCCTGTGTTCATTTCTGGGCACCTCATGACAGGAGAGATGCTGAGGTGTTGGAGCAGGTCCACAGAAGGGCAGTGGAGCTGATGAAGCGTCTGGGCGCAAGTGTGATGAGGAACAGCTGAGGAACCTGGGAGGGTTTAGTCTGGAGAAGAGAAGGCTCAGGGGGGACCTTATAGCTGTCTACAGCTGCCTGAAAGGAGAATGGAGCAAGGGATAGGACAAGAGGAAATGGCCTCAAGCTGTGCCAGGGGAGGTTTAGACTGGGTATTAGGAATAATTTCTTCCCCAAAGGGTGCTCAGGCATTGGAACAGGCTGCCCAGGGCAGTGGTGGAGTCACTGTCCCTGGAAGTGTTCACAAACCATGTAGAGGAGGCCCTCAGTGACATGGTTTAGTGGTGGACTTGGAAGTCCTGGGGTAAAGGTTGGACTTGATGATCTTAAAGGTCTTTCCCAACCTAGTTAATTCTATGATTCTACGAAGATCTTTAAATTTCAATAGAAAAGGAAGGACAGAAGGTTATATTGGTTTACAAGGCAGTTGCTACATAAGGAAACAGCAGCTATATGCCAGCTGAACAAGGATGCAAGCTTGCAAAACTGATGGATTTCAGGTTGGGATCTGTCACTCTGCAGCTGTTTCTAGTTGGCAATTGTGAATTTAGGGATGTTTTGTTCCCACCTAGGTTTTATTTGTGCTCCAGGTCTAAGGCCAACATGTAAAACAGGGTTGGGGTTTTTTGGTTGGTTTTTTTAGCTTTTCTATACAGGTGAAATAATAAAATACGTCCTAAAAGTGTTTGTATGAACTGTACCTACCTAGGTTGGATATTATGGGAAACCAGCACCTGTCTGGGCTGCTGCTGTGAGTCATGCTAACAGGGGGGATGGAGCTTATTTTTTTTAGTTCCCTTCTCTTTGGATGGGCTAAAGACAGAGTTATGAAGAAGTTACTGAGCGCTAGAAAAGTGATCCCATAGAAGAGGGCATACTTAGATTGTTGTGCCAAACTCTAGACCTGATTTTAATACCCCATATCCCCATTTTCTTTTTTCATTCTTTCTGCTAACAGAGTCTGTAACTACTGATCTAGACCATCAAGTCGCAACTTACACCTCTGATGTAGCTTTTTTCTCTTGTGTTTTTTCCCTTCAGTGATGCAAAGTGCATCTTGATAAATCTCTCTTTTTCAACAGCCCCTATCTTTATACTTTGGGAGTTTAAAATCTCCCTAAATTATTATTATTGTCCCGTGTTTCAATATTAGTTGCTCTTTTTTGTCATTTTGGTGCCTGCAAAAGCCTATTCCAATAAAAAAGCAACACTAGGTGTAAAAAACCCTCAGTACGACGCATGTTAAAATATTAATTATTAAAATATTTGGTAATTAAAACATCTTCAGTGGAAAAAAAACAAAGCAAATACCAGATCTGGGGCTTTGCCTGTTTCACTTCATGAGAGCACAACAACCTCTCTCCACTTCGTTTTGGTGCGCGAGGTGCTGGTTTTCTGATAAGGTGTAGATAATCCCACTCCCAGTGAAAAGGTGGAAAGGGACATTAAACTTTCTACATTATGCATACCTTATGCAATGTGTGTATTTTGCATCATGTGATGATGCTAGAGAAGAAGGAGTGATACTGCTGCAGTTCTTCACAAGAAAATGCAGGAAAGGCCAGGCCTGGGGAAAGGGGATGAGGCAGACTGCAGAGGTTGGGTTTATTTCACATGCCCAGACATTTAGTATCTGCTCAGGACAAGATGGTCACAGCCTTACCTCCCCTGAGGGCTTGACAGATCTGCCTGCCTGCCTGGCTCACATGTAGATACCTGTGGTGTTGGTACTCCCAGTGGGTCTGATGCTGCCTAGCGCAGGTTTACTACAGGTCCAGGAATGCTCAGCTTGCAAAGCTGTGCTGAAATTTCTCCTATTATTTTTTCATTGCCATCTTGGTTTTCATGCTGTGCATGGCTTTGATAGTGCTGGATGCATAATTTTACTTGAAGCCTGACTACAGATATTTTTGTTGTAATTCTGTTGCAGACGGATGTTATTGTTAACAGTGTTGGCACAGATTTGAAGTTTGGTGTGGGGCCTCTTTGCAAAGCCTTGCTGGAAAAGGCAGGACCAGGGCTCCAAGCAGAGTTTGACAACGAAAAACAAAGACAGGTTGCTGATGAAGGAAGTGTGCTCTGCACAAGTGGTTGTGCTCTGGCCTGCAAGTCTGTGCTACATGCCATAATTCCCATGTGGAATCAAGGAAGAGGACAGACCCTGGAGGTACATTTTAATTATTTAAAAAAAATAATAATTTTGAAGACAGATTTATTTGGGATCCTATCCTGAAGTTTTATTATTTAAAATAGTTAGTTTAGATGACTCAACTCCATTTATTTCTGTTGGAGTGACCTTAAAGGTTCTTTGATGTACTGAGAGCTTTTTGTCATACCAGCATAGTCTCTATGGAAGTAATGATAAATGATGCCTTCTTTTAAAAAAAAATGAAGATGAAACCTCTGCTATGTTTTACAGATGCTAGAAGATATAATCACCTTCTGCTTGAAGAAAACTGAAGAACTTGGACTGAAATCAATCACTTTCCCAGCTATTGGAACTGGAGGATTCAGATTTCCTAGAAACGTTGTTTCTAAATTAATGTTTGATGTAGTATTCAAGTTCAGTAGTAGTCACACTCGGAGGACTCTCCAGGAAGTTCATTTTGTCTTGAATCCAAACGATGCAGATAGCATTCAGGTAGTTCTCAGGAGAAAGCCATCTATGTTACATACTGTTCTAGTTATGCCTTACAATATTTTAATTATATTGCTTTCTAAGGGGAATAATTTGGCAGTTGGTCAGTAACAATGGGCTGTCTCTCCAGTATCTCTGGAATATAAACTCTCAGCAAGCATAAGCTGCAGACAAAATTGGCCTTGCTGCTGGCACTGTAAACACCTGTAGATGCTCACTCGCCTTTTGACAGAGGAGGTCTGGCAATGAAAAGACGGTATCTATTATCACAGTGTTCACACTGAGTCTTCCACTGTTATTAATGATACCTAAACATGACTGTATAGCATGGCTCAGCAAGAGCTACATGACTCTTAATTTTAATGACAGTATTTCAGAGTTATATACTGAATATTCCTGTGTTTGGTACCTTTCTCGTTTTATTTTTCCTCAGGCTTTTAACATGGAACTACAACACAGAGTAGCTGAAAGTTGCAATGCTACAGCATCATGGTCAAGTAAGTTGTGTAGTGGCTAGTAAGTAGGAGGTGGGACACGGGAGAATGTAAATACTGTAAAGAGGCTTTATACATATCAGGAAACAGACAAAATGTCATTAAGACACAGAGCATTTTTTTTTCCTCCTAGAGGACTGGCATTCTTAAACTCCATTTGTAAAAATCTTAGAGGAATTTCTTTTGTTGAGGGCATGATCATGTTAGTGTGGCCTGTCTTATCACACGGAAGAGGATATCATGGTAGGAGAACCATTACTTTATCCTACTCGAGGGGTATAAGAACTTGGTATCACTTTCCCAAACAAGCCATAAGTAACATGTATTTCTGCGCATCTCATATACAGAGATATACAGAATGGAGAATTTTCATTCCATTTATTAATTGGTGGTAGTGTGACACAATAGCAAAAACATATGAGTGAACTGCATCAGTGGCAGAGCCTTATTCATAAGAACATATAGCTCTTTCTTCTCAG
This sequence comes from Coracopsis vasa, assembly GCA_026283785.1. NCBI lineage: Eukaryota > Metazoa > Chordata > Aves > Psittaciformes > Psittacidae > Coracopsis > Coracopsis vasa. Next base: position 47,667 of record JANHGB010066117.1, on the reverse strand, counting down.
TTGCTTTGAGTATCAGTGAGATGAAGTTAAGAATGTTCAGGTAAAATATTAACTAGATAAATTTAGACTAGAAGTAAAGAACAATTTTATGTCTGTAAGGGTAGAGATGATATAGCTTACAAAATTGGTGTGATGGGATCTCCATTACTGGAAATACTTCAGCTGCATACTGCATTTCATGTAAGAGTTAATTCGGGGAAACTTGGTTACAGAGCTAGTCAGATCAGATAACCCAAAAGTCCCTTTCTGAATTTGTTCTGCGTGAATTTACAAGAATAGAAATAGTTTCACTTTCACAGTATTTAAATGGGAAGAACGCTGTGCCTTCCTGCTTTCAGAAATGGAGTAAAGAGAAAGGCAGAGACTCTCTATGTCCATCAAAGTGATCTAGAGCACATTCCTTAAAATTAAAAGTTAATGTTTCTATCAGTGGAAGAGAATAAGACCCCAAACTAGAGGATAAGTGTGTTGAGGTATTTTTCTTTCCTTTGTAGGTATTATTAGGCCTGTTTCAGCTGACGCACTGAGAGTTCATGAAATGCAGATTGGTTCCATTACACTCCAAGTAAATAGTGGAGATATTACCGAGGAGGATACAGAGGTTATTGTAAACGTATCAAATCCAACATTTGATGCAACGTCAGGTATTGTATTGAATATGTAGTTCTTTAGTGATAATTTTGGGCTACTTTTTAGAAGGGATTAGGGGGAAGAATTGTCCATATGTGAAACTTCTATGAGGTATTTTTCAGATGAGAGACTTGCGATTAGATAGGAAATAGATCTTAAACGGGTTTTGTATGTGACCTAAATATTCCATTTAGTTTCCAGACGACTCAGACAGAAGTCATTTGACCAGATTTTTCTTGTGTAAAACCAAAAATACTTAAATAAAAGGAAATTTTCACATCAAATATAATCCTGACAAACTGTTCCTGTCACTGTGAGCCAAAGTCCTGGTTGAGTGACGTGTAATAAGCAGAGATTCTTTGGTGACATTGTGAATTGCAAGCATGGAAGACATCAGATGGTATAATTTAAAGCAATCGGTGAGTTTGGTGAGGGGCTTACTACTGGCTGGTGAAACAATGAAATAGGAGTTGTTCTTAATGATCTCTAATCAATAATGAAATCAGTGTTCTCTTTGCAGCTGTGTTGTGTGTCAAGGAGCAGAATTAGGGGAATGGACAAGGTTTTGCACTTTGTGGGATGTTACCATGTGAGAATTCGGGATATTTGTAGAGTACAGAAGTTGGGTAGAGTTTTGAGTAGAAATGGCTATGTTGACTTAATGAATGTGTATGCTTTTCTCATATAATTTAAGGGGTCTTCAAAGCAATAATGGCTGCCGCTGGTTCCGAGGTAGAAGCAGAATGTGCTCAGTATGGTATGTAAATAGCTTTCACTTTTGGAACTCTTTAAAAGTCTGTCGTCAGCTACACGAGAGCTCGAGTTTTGAAACTGAGCAAAGTGGTGGAAGGCTGTATTTTGGTGTAAGCAAGTGCAAAACTGGCCTTTAAAAGCTAATAGCAAATCTGAGCTGTATGAATTCATAAATACATAATTATTTTTTATTGAAATAGTGTAACCTTGCTTATTGCCCTGATCATGAGTTCTTCTGTGGTCTGCATTCTGCAAGACCAGCAGAGCAGTAACATCCCAACTCACTGTGGTTGGCTTCTCTAAGTGCAGAAAGGAACGCATTCTGGTTGCATGAACAAAATGTTCCTGCTCTGAATCCAGGAGTTAACTTTCAAGACGGAGTGTCCTGGATATTTTTCTCAGCCTTTGGCTGTGCAGGCTGTCCCTGTTTATCAGCCTGACCTCAGCACATGCAGAGCATCACACAATCAGTCGTTACCTTTGTGACCAGTGAAGTGGTAGGGTTCATCAGTCCATTCATCCTCACAGTGTGACTCCCTTTTGAGGTGTTTGCAATCAGACATGAATGTTCTGAAAAACACAAGCATCTTTTGAAAGATTCCATACCACAGTTCTTAGATACCTTAATGGTGGTATTTTAACTGTTCAGCTACTCTGCAGAATAAGGGTTTGAGCTTTCAAGGAGTAAGTAACATAAAAGAAAGGATTTCTCACATAAATGAATTGTGCACATTCTATTGGCATGTTTTCAAATAAAAGTGAGCTTTATTTAAATTAAACATAAATTCTTAAGTTGTACTTAACAGGAAAATACCTTGTAGCAGAGATTTTGGGAAATTAGAAAACACACAACTACTTGTATTACTTTCTCAAAGAAGTTCTGCAATCAAAATATTAACAGAGAAAACTGGAATCAACTGAAATCAGAATAATAAAGCTCGCAGTGGATTTCTGTCTACTTTTTCCACTTCTATGATCAATATAATGAGCTGTGCTATCAGGAGAGATAGCCACTTCAAAAATATTATGTTCTTTTCTTTTCCAGCTGGGCGGTTTCAAAGTGGCTTTATTACTACACAAGGTGGAAAACTGCTGTGCAGTAAAATCATCCACGTGATTCACAACAGAAACGTGAACAGTCAGGTCTCCAAAGTGCTTAACGAGTGCGAGCTAAGGATGTACAAATCTGTCGCCTTCCCAGCAATTGGAACAGGTTTGCATTTTCTTAGGAAAGCGATGAAGGCTGTGATGGGAGTAGTTCAGAAACTGGGGCAAAATTAATACCTCTGATATGCATAACAGTAGACTTGTACAAGAAACTCTGTAAACTGTGATTTGTGAAAGTTCACTGTAGTCAGTTCAAACACCACCTGCACACTTCAAAAATGCTTTTTTTAAAAAGTATAAATATTACAGTCAACATCAGTGGAGCAAAAACCCCTAAAGAAAAGGTACTGTCTGTAAAAGACATTCTGCCCCAAAACAGGCTGTGTATCTCAGCTGGCAACCCTGCAACTTCCTTCAAACTTCCCACAGACCTTGCTTTAGGCTTTCAGCCACATGTAAGGGCTGGGGTTGGGGTTTGTAGGTGAAGAAAGATGGAATTATCCTGAGACCAAAACTGGCTGACTATGGAAATTGTGGTCTGGGTACAGAATACCTGTGGTTTTCACCCTTATAGCTCTTGTTTCAGCATGCCTGCTCCAGTGGAGGGCTTAGAGGCAGGCTAGCTTATTTAGTTTAAGCTTCTGGTTAGCTTGGGGATTGGGACTTGCAGAAAGCAAGGTATCCTTCTCAGACCAAGGCTCCCATTGACTTGGGAAAAAGAAGTTACAAGCTGGTCCTTGCTCAGCGTGCCTGGTTAGGGTAGGAGCTGGTGTGTGGGTCAGCGTGTGAATCAGCCCAGGTCCCCTGGACTGCCAACGTCATCTGCATGCTGGTGTCACGATGGCTGTCCAAGGGATGCATTGGCTGAAATTGGCAGGGCTCCCACCAACATTTCAGAATAAGCTGTAGGTTGCACTTCAGGCTTGTTGTAGAGGAATGAAAGCAATTGTTTTGAGCTTGGTGTTCCTGTTTGTATGTTGAAATACACTGCAGGCTTGTGCTAAAATTCTGTGCTAGTTTTGATTTGGTTTTACTTTGATACCCAGTTTAAAGATGGGGATAGAGTTAGTGGTGTGTGGAATTAAAAATATCAAGTGGATGCTAAGGCTGAAGTTCTTGTTGGAGTCTCAAAGTAAATGGGGGTGAATCCCAGAAGGAGTTCCTGGCTCTCTGTAGGGTGTCAGCTCCTTGAACTTCAGTCTTAGGTGTAAGGCTGCGGTTAAGCATGGAGCTTTGGCCAGAAAGCATAATGGAGTGGGGAGAGAGAGGGACACCAGTCTGTATGAGCTGAGGATATGGTCTCTGTTTTCTGGATGCTATCTTGATTTAAGTACTGTTCACTGATAAATGCTTTTTATTTTTGTTTAGGTCAAGCAAGACAGAGTCCAGCAAAGGTAGCTGACGACATGTTGGATGCTATAGTGGAATTTGCAAGCAAAAGATCAGTACAGCATTTGCAAAAAATTAAAATAGTCATCTTCCAAGCAAATATGCTCAAAGACTTTTACAGAAGCATGAAGAAAAGAGAGGCTTCAAATTCATCTACAATAAATTCATGTATGTCTCTGCTTAAATGTAAGTAGGTGGATTTTCTGTGTGCATGGGCACATGGAACTAAAGATCTCTTATTTCTTCTTCACAGCATTTTCTTGGGTTAAAAAACAACCAAGTGGGAAGAAAAAGATTGTGGATTTGGAGAAGAAAGTTGATTTAGCCACATTCCAAATCTGTGGAGAAAGCCAAACAAATGTGGATAAAACTGAGTCTTGGTTAAAGGATTTAATTTTAAAAGATCATTTTGAAAACATTATTTCAGATGAGCTAATCGAACATTTTGATAAGAGGCAGATTGACACTTTGCAGGATCTCCAGAGTAGAAAGCATGTTACCATTCAGTTTGAAAATAAACTTTTCCCCCCTTGCATTAAAATTGCTGGTGTTACCAAGGACGTCTGTTGGGTTTCTATGGAAGTTCAAAAAATAATCCAAAACCTTAAGGATACTGAAGAAGAACGATCCAAGGCAGAACTTGTTTATAACCTGGTAGAATGGCGGTATCCAGGAAGCAATGACAACTTTGTTGCTTTCGATAAAATTACAAATATGCAGCTGGAGAATGCCAAAACAGCTAAAAAACCACATCTTGCAGTCAAAATTGATGGGAAGAACTACAAGGTTGATATGAATACTCTACAGGCTAATGATGACCAAGGAAAAACCATAAACATTCAACGTGTGTCAAAGAATGAAGGTAAATTATAGCTGTGTAACTTTCCTTTAATAGTGATTATTGAATGATAATTCTGATAAATGCAAACTTGGGTGTTACAAAGAAATAATCCAGTCATAGCTTTTTTCTTTTTCTTTTTTTCAATCTTTTCCTTTCCCCTGTGCATGCCATAGCCAGCAGTTGTACTTGCGTAATTAGTGGCAGATATGACTGCAGTCAGAACATGTATTTTAAATATTATCTGTACAAGTGGCACACTGAGCATAGATTCTATGCTTAAGTCTCACAAAGGAAGAGAAGTATGGAGAATACACAAAACTCCTTTCTGTTTTCAAACTTGTTTTAGTTAGATACTGGCATGGGGGCAATTAGACTACATAAAATGTAAAGTCTTAGCAGTGCATTACAGAGCCAGGGATCTATTGAAGATGGAGAGTATTCTTGGGATAAAGTATTGTGTAAGGTATTGTCCTCTCAGCCCTGTACATGCAATTGGTTTGTAAGATGTGCCTACAAAAGTGAGCTAGATATCTGTGATGATAATGCAATGTCTGTTTTGCAGATAAACAGCCAATAACACTCCCTTCACACTGGGAAGACATGCAAAACAAACAGGTCAAAGTGGTGAATCTTGAGCCATTTTGTGAGGAATATCTGAAAGTTCAGTCCAGATTTAAGAAGGGCTGTGGCGGCTATGTCATAGAGAAGGTGAACTACTATGGGGAGGAAAAAAAGTGAATTCTTAGGCTGAAAACGTTAATATACTTTCTAAATATTTGTTTATAAGATGTCTGAAACCTAATACACCTTTCATATGTCAGCCTCTCCAGCATTGTACAGGGTGGATATAAATCAAATTTCCTAAGAGTTGCCCTGCCATTTCTGTCTTCTAATAGTGCAAAACCCTTGACCATCAGTCTTCAGGCTGACTCTGTGTTCATCTAATGTTGTACTCGCTAATTAATGTGGTATTTCCAAGTAGGAAATTCTGTATTGAAACGGAAGCATAAGCCAAAGCATTTAGAATACAAACAAAAATACAAAATCATTGCAGACTGGCCACAAATCTTTTTACTAGTTTACTACTTCTTCCCTGTCAGTTCCAGAGCCTTTCAGCTAGACCTGGTTTTATCCGAAGTATCAAGATCAGATCCTGCTTATTGAAAAGTCTGCAGCACAGTGCACAGAGGTTTAATTACCAGGGGGAAGATGGAATTATTCAGAATCAGGAGAAGCAATAAATAGGAGAAAATATGATAAAATTAAGAGTAAGAATATGTATTTGAAAAATTTTCTCCCATCGTGAGGTTCAATGAGCTTGGTCATTAAGACACAAATAGAACAAAATAGCACAATAGAAAAAAATCAGGTAATGACATTGAAGTCATTTTCCATTGAAAATGGAAAGCTGTTACAGCAGCGCCTTTAAGATTGTACTTTGACATAGTTTCCTCCTGAGCTACATTCACATTGTTGGCATAAGGAGCCAGCAAGATCTATCTTTCCACCAACTTATTTTTACATAATCCTTATGTTGAACCTGTAATTCTTAGAGGTTGCTAAACTACACAGTAAAGGGAGTAATTCTGACTTCCAAACTGAGATTTAGAAAAGAAACTTTAATTCAATGTAATGCTATCGCTGCAGTCTATCGTTTAATGAGAAAAGCATAGGTAAAGGTGATTAGGATATACAGAAGCATCTTACATCATTGTCTCTGGCAGTGGTGCAATAGTATATTTCTAAAAATGATAACACATCGCTACCGTGATTGCCTGTGTACCTGGTATGCTACACAAAACAAGTGTATGCCAAAAATTACCAAGCTTGAAAAACTCTGGTAAGCTACTTCGGTTTATTATTTTTCAGCAGGGTCAGGTATTCAGTTCCCCAACCCAAACCACATGCTAACAAGGCATATTGAAAATTACTGTCATTCTTGAAGTTTGGGTTTGTTTTAAATCTTTTCTGCCATGATAACTATTCGTCTCTACCAGTATAAATATAGTTCTATTTTGTAACTTTGCAGATTGAAAGAATACAAAATCCCTTCCTCTGGCAGACATACCAAATAAAAAAGATGTCTATCTGTACAAAGAACAAAAATAAAAATAATGAGAAGTTGCTATTTCATGGAACAGCTGCATCCTCATTGAACACAATCAACTACAATGGATTTGATCGTGGGTATGCTGGAAAGAATGGTGAGTCATTATCTAAAGCAGTTAATTTCATAAATATGTAAGACTAGGGAATGTCAATGTTACAGTGCTGTCAGCGCAACATGTAAACAGAATAAGGCTGGAGAACAAAATAATAAACACCAGAACATAATCTATATAGACAGAGGAATTAATGTGTTTCGTTAATCCCTTGTTGATTAATGCCACCATCAGAAGTTCACCTACTCTGAAATCAAGGCTGAGCAGCTTTTGAGAAATGTGTTGTATGATCTGCTTAGAGAAAAGAACAAGGACTGCTGTTCAACATCCTCAGCTGAGATATCAACCACTAGCTGCTGGTATCTCCTCTCCTAGTTAGCAAAGTAGAGGTGCAGATAATTCTCCTATTGCTTCCAAAGATAAGCTCAGCACAAGCAATTAGAAGATCCCACTCCACTGCACATGAAATCCCTTGGAATTTGTGAAGTAATTTACAAAGAAATCCCCCTTTAATAGTTGTTAGGGACAATTATTAAGTATTTACCAGAAAGACTTTCTGCATTAGTTCAAAGATTGTTTTGTCCAATTTTTCTAGTACAGTCAGGTTTATTATTTGGTAGCATTCAAAGATGAAGGACCAGATCCAAAGAAGTGGAACCCTTCTGCCGTAGGAAAGGACAGTCATAGAATCATAGAATAGTTAGGGTTGGAAAGGACTTCAAGATCATCTGGTTCCAACCTCCCTACCATGGGCAGGGACACCTCACACTAAACCATGTCACCCAAGGCTCTGTCCAACCTGGCCTTGAACACCACCCGGGATGGAGCATTCACAGCTTCCC